>JAMKCH010001613.1:0-38498 GCA_023653785.1 Ophioderma brevispina
GTACTAAGTTTGAAAAATGATCAGCAGAAAGCGTAAACAACAATGGAAGTTTGCGCCCTCTATGGTCCAAGTGGCGCTAATAGGCAGCTGGTAGGAGAGTACCTGTGAAGGTATTTCCATGAGTAGCTTGCCAAGGTTACTCCACAATGGTGACTTATATGTGGTACTGTCAGGACCTACGCAGCGCAACTGAGAGTACCTATAGGATGGGTACTGATAAGTAAACATAGCTGCTGTCCACTGGAGGTCAGTGGTTTGTGTACTTTGCAAGTACCCATTAGTTGTAGGACTGCACAATTATGCATCAAGGGGGATTACCCTGGAGTAGAGTAAGAGTAACACATGGGAGTAAGTAGCCCTTAACTCTGGGTTACACCGTCGTGAGTAGGAATCGTGATGTGTATATGTAGATCTGTGAGGTATCACACAACACACAATGGACCAGAATAATGTCTCCATCTACCCACACAGTGGATTATAGGGTTAGTCCACCCCTATACCCTAGATTAAAAAATTTAAGTTTTTTATTATTTTTAAAATAACAGCATATTTTAATTGTTCAAATGTTAATGACTTAAAAGGGGAGAAAGAGAGAGAGGATGATGGACTTGAAATGATAAAATGGACACAAGACTCTTGTGAAGTAAAATAGTCAGCATTCAATCATTTCTGGACAGACTTCAGAAACATTGGCAAGTGATTAAAAATGCATGCTTATTATACTTAAAGGGGAGGTTGTAGTATTAGGCAATCACAAGTCTAGGTCGTGATAGGCCCCCATAGCACCATTCGGGTCTCGGCTGCTTGGCTGAACGAGACTACCGTCCGCATTTTCAGTATAATATAAACAAGTAACATGTGAATGATATGATGTTACCTGTGTCTCTTCTCGCATATAATATATACCTGTACTACGGAAATTGACCCGTATTATTATTTTGCTGTTTTTAGCCTATAACTCTGAAACGTTAGGATGTAAACATATTCAAACTATACCCTTTCTGCATCCTTAGGTTAGACACATAACATGTCATGGTGTGCTTTTCAATGATTGGATCCAATTTACAATGTGACCCTGATACAAACTTGTTTTGGCCCCACCCCTCTCCTTAAGGCACCACTTGGGCACTTAAGAATCCCGTCAGGGGTTTCGGTCATCTGTCAAAATTTATCACTCAAACCTTTTGTACTTGAGAGTGTTACAATGTGTGCTAGCTCCAGGGTAACAACCGCCGAGTCTAGGCTTACCTTCCCGCATATGGTGCTGTTAAACACTCACAACTGACTGCGTGCACGTTGACCAAATTGTGAATCAGCAACCGATTGCGCAACTGCTTCGCTGGCTCCCGACGGACCTTGAGTTTGTACGGCGAAGGCAAAAGAAGAAACTGTGGAGACGAATAACGTTTTTTCGGTGGGGGTGGGGGGGGGGGGTTTTGGGGGGGTAGGGGGTAGGACACGAATCTGCCCGATTTCGACATTGGGGATTTCCAAACGGTTAATTTTGGAATTGCTACGTGCATGTACTATGACAGTCTCTGTCTCAGTTACATGCAAAACTCTCTTAAACCCTTAGTCAATACATTAGTAATACCATGTAATTTGGAATAAATTATGGACTTCAAAATCCGCACTCGGGGTTAGTGGATTAACCCAGCCCGCTGCCCAAAACAGTTTAATTCCAATAACGGTCATTTATATTTAAATATTTGTGACCAGTTATAGACCTTAGTCGAGCTCCGTTTCGATTCGCGTAAGAGCGCCCTCCTTACCGTTAAGTCTTTGAAAAGACTACACTCGGGTCGCGCCGGATGATGATGCCGATTTGAATTCATGGTTGCTTTTAGGATCAACGTAGGTTCTATATAGATAAGAGAGGCAAAACGTTACGAATCTTTAGAAATTCAAACCGTCTCGCATGTTTTGCCGACCCAAAGAAAACCTATAGACCAACAATAGAAAGCATGGCTGCCTCCGCTTCCACATATTGTGGGTGCCGCTTTGCATATGATACACTAATCGGTAGTGCTACAAATGACTGTATGTTTTGAGGTGGCCAGGTGTAATAATAGTGACCGGATCATTGTGCTCATTACTCTTTTTTTCCTCATAATGCAATGCGCGCTTAGGTGAAAAGATGGTATTCATGAGGCGGGTTTTTTAAATCAAGACGACTGATGTTTCATTTCATTCGTTGTGTGGCAATTGGTAGGCCAAAATTAACCACCCATAGCACCTCAACATCCACCACTGATATTTTGTGGCGGATTGTTTTGTTCGAAATTGACATTATGTGTGTATACAAGCACCCAAACTGATAATTATTATTCCGTGCAATATTCAAAATGTCAGCGCCCAGCACGGACGACTGGTTTTGAATGCGTTTTCACCCCCTTTGTTGGATAGCATATTCCACCCCCTGTGTATGCGGCGACAGAAGCTAGTGAGTGAAGAATAGTGCACTCGATTCAGTAAGACTCTTCACGCAACATTAGAAGCTTTATTCCGTTGTCCGTCTATGGAGCCATTAACTATGTGTCCTGACCATATCTCCTTTTACAAACCGTTGTGGCAGAGATAGGGTACCTCCCGTCCTCACAGTCCGGGAACAATGGTGAACAATAGGGGGATCGATTCAGGACTTAACATTAGTTTCATCACGCTTTATTCCGTTGTCGTCTATGGGCCCGGATTGGGTGGGTTCCTGTCGGACCATATCTCCTTTCACACCGGGATACATCCACAAAACACTACCGCCCAGTTAGATCCCTTTGAGCGGGTTGGGCATTCTATAATGCACTGTTTTGGAAGCCAGGTTTTAGAAGCCATTCATATCAGAATTCTATTCCTTAGTATTTACTTTCCGTATTCCTGAGACATCTGCAGCGAGACAAGCACATATGGTTCATGCTAGACCAAAATGGGTAATTCATTGCATGGGCTCCTCAATGAAAAGATTAAATACCTCCACGTATCATCAATGTACTTAGCTGAGGCAGTGGCGGATTTAAAGGAAGGCACTGTCACCAGCAGCTTAACACTTAGTGACCAAGGGTGGGGTTTCCTAGGGACCCCCAAAATTTGGTTTTCGCGCTGGCCGCTTTACAGATGAGTTTTTTGCGCCAAAATTTTTTTAATTGTATTGACGTTAAATGCGCGTCTTTTTCAAACCAAAATAATTAAAATGGCCAAGACGTTTTAATGAGGAAATTAGTGGGGGTCCCATGGACACCCCCCACCCTTGGGGCACTAACGGTAAGTCATTTGACGGAATATTTTTAAAAATAAGATAAGAAACCGAGAACCCCCAAAGCAATTTGTTTTGGCTGATATACGTTCACACATAATTGTAAGTAAACAATTATTAGAACATTAAAATAATTACCCTTTATGTGCTGAAACCAAACACTTTCATCATATAAGTTGCCAAAAAAACCGTTACGTACAAACTCTTATTGGGAAAATGACGTGTATTTTGCAACACCCGTAAAAAATACAGACTTCCCTAAACCTGCTGGTTTTGTGTTAAATATCAAGTAATTTGGGTCTGTAGAATAGATATCAAATAAAAATAGTTTTCAAAATGTTGATGTAGCGCAAAGGTCATTTGAATTTTTCCGTCTTTTTGCCCAATTTTCGCCGTGTTTGAAAACAATGTTTTGCCCCTAATTTGCCCCCAAATACCAAATATCATTTTTTATTGCTGATGTGGGGTTGTTTGTATTATGATCATCACACTGTGGTAATAAATTTCGTGCAAAAAAATTCCCTCGGGAAGTGGTTTCTTGTGTGGGGGGGGTCCCATGGAAACCCCCCCCCCCCTTGGGCACACGGGAGTGATGAAAACCCTGGTAACTTAACGTGGTAATCGGTGGGCCCCTGTAGGGTCAAGAAGCAAACGCAATATCGCACTTTAGTGCGACTAAGGTGTGTCCGAGGGGGCCCTGTGAGAGCAAATTTTAGGGGGCCATGTCAGCAGCTGCTTGACCACTGCTGACTCTTAACTGCGCCCTGAGCAGACATATTGCATTTTAACTTAAAGGAACACGAAGAGATTTTCCGAGATAAAAATTCTCTAAATTTACAGTTGTTTGGTTGTAGAACACCCGCCAAGAACATTTCCAAGGTTTATGGTAAGTTTTCATTCCAGTGGCGTAACAAAAACCAGACCTTTGCAATGGGGGGAGGGGAGGTGGGGCTTGAAGGGGTGCCAGGCTTTTTTTGAGGGGGCGGAATTTGGGTCCTTTCTAAATGCACTGTACAAAAAGTCAGTTCATTTGGGGGGGCTGGCGGGGAGGGGCAAGGGTTCTGTAGTTGGGGGGCTTGCGCGCCCCCTGCCCCCCCCCCCCCCCGTGGTTTACGCCACTGTTCCATCCCATTGTAGCAGAATGCTTCGCACCGTTTTAGGGATGCAGTGAGAAGGTCATCAGACTGTTCAATTTTACAGCCACTGAAATTGATAACAGACTTAATTGGAATGTATATGAAGAATCATTGCTAAGGCCAAAAAAGCTATTGGGTGTCCTTCTTAAGAAAGCTTTGGTTTGCTAAAGATCTGTGAAGCGGTTAGCGAGGTTGTGGAAACTTCATAACGTTAAAGCGAAAACACTATTCTTACGCCTGGTATTGAAAATCTGGTCACAGGAGAGTGATTTGGAATAGAGAGGCGTTCACGTTAGCTAGAACCAAAGAGGTTATATATAGATAGAAAGGAAAAACGTTACGTAATCTTCAGAAATACACCGTCTCCGCATGTTTTGCCGACACAAAGAAAACATAGAGACCAACAATAGAAAGCAATGGCTGCCTACGCTGATTCCAAATACTGTGGGTGCCGCTTTGAATATCCACTAATCGGTAGTGACACAAATTAATGTATGTGTTAGAGGTGGCCAGGTGTAAGAATAGTGTACCAGGATCATTGTGCTAAGATACTCTTTTTTCTCATAATTCAATGCGCGCTTAGTGAAAAGAGTATTCATTGAGGCGGTTTATTTTAAATCAAGAGACTGATGGTGTCATTTCATTCGTTGTGTGGCCAGGATAGACCAAAAATTTAACCACCCAATAGACCCAACATCCAACACCTGATATTTTGGCGGATTGTTTGTATCGAATTGACATTATGTGTGTATACACTACCCAAACTGATAATTATTCGTGCAATATTCCAAAATGTCAGCGCCAGCACGACGACTGGTTTGAATGCGTTCACCCCTGAGCTAGAGTTCAGGGTTTCCGCACTCGCTATGCCTAATATACTTTGCAAGAATGCGCAAGCACGGCATGGGGGCGGCAGATCAAGATGGGAATATGCCACTTTTGTGTTGCCAGGATAACGTTCTTGCAGGGCCTTTAATTCACGCAGTAGTGGTCACTAACAGAATCTTTTCGTATCCACAAGGCATGTAATGGCTTGTGGTGGTATCAGAGTATTCAGGTAGTAAGGCATCCAATGGCCCTGGTAGGATTGTGAAAGAGTTGCATTGGGATTGGCTTGAAACAAGGAAGGGAGAATGCATGGCTCAATGGTGTATAAGATAGCTAAAAGACCGGTTGGGATAAATAAGAGGAGCATGCATGCTTAGTCAAACCCAGAAAGCGCAACAGCAGGAACTATCAGCCAATGTATCAGATTCAACTTGTATGAACATTTTTTTCAAAAGCAATACAGGAATGGAACGAGTAAGCACGGGGACTTGCCACAGCCATCTCAATTGAACAATTTACATAAATAGCCACGTTTGCGCCATGTACAACCAGACCCCTGTTGGTGTTATATAGTTCATCTATGCTATCGACTTAAGTGACAGGAGGAGATTTTTTAGGATACGAATTTCTCTTAAATTTCACTGGATCGGTTGTAGACCACCTACCGAGAACGTTCGAAAGGTTATTGGCCAAACTGGTGCAAAGAAAACCGCAACCTTGTTTTGAACTTTTGCCTGCTATCGTAAATCGTTCCCCATAGAAAACCATTTTTTGACTTTCTGTCGTGCACGACAGAAACTACTATAATCATCATCTTATTACATACAGACGGCGTATTCGGCTTATTCACTTTGGTAAGCATTCCAAATATGTAAAAAACCGGGGTTCGAGAAAAATTGGGGGCGCTTCTTTCTGGAAATCTCCTCATGTCTCTTTAACTGAAGAAAGAAGTCTAGGCATATAGCCTATAGCCTCGCTCTCAAATAAAATAAAACTCGAACTTTTTTTGTAAGTCCAATAACTTTGACCATATAATTCACCATTTATTCAAAAAGGGAACGAAGATGAACAAAAATCATGAAAGAATAATTGCTTGGCAAGCTGTGACGTAACACATTGGTGCAGAAGATCCATGAACTTAATCACGTTTATATAGGTGAATTTTCGATTTCTGCTAATAACGCTGTAAATTGAATAGAAATGAGTTTACGCGGCAAGTTACGGGATTGGTTTTGCACAAAGATGTTGGGTCACAGTTTGCCAAACAAATTTACTCCCATGAATTTTGTTCACCTTCGTTTCCCTTTCGAATAATGATGAAATATAGGGCCAAAGTTAATTGAACACACAGTAGAACCTCTAACTTTATTTATTCGTGAAAGAGGACGGGTAACTTGTGTTCCACATCATGAAAATAGCTTAATCTAAATCAGGGTGGTAGTATAACACCTGAAATGTTTTCAGCTCAATGGATAATAACAATGGCTCTGTAGTTCCAGATGAAAAAAGGAATCTGAAGTGTTTGGTCCTATGCATACAGAGAGGATTTACTTATCAATAGCCCCGTTGTTTGCTGGAGTCAATGAACCATGATGTGCATCCGTTGGTCACTGATATTCAAGTCAAAAATTTAGATGACATTTAATTCATTTTCTACAAAATGTGCACATGTTAAACGTGAGAACACACGTAGAACTGATTTCTATAATTTTAGAAAAGTTATTTCGAAATGCGTTTCATGTCCTCTTTATCCTTTGGATGGGCGTTCATATCCCCTCTTTCCAGCGATAGGTAATTTGTTCATGTGCGGTCATGGGTAACCGAATAATCCTTGTTTTTGCACAATGGGACAAAGTGAGCTTGGGACCAAGTTTCAAGTAATGCTAACACAAATCCTATTCAATTTTCCCTCTCTTCTCACTTCAGTCATGCAAGTGAATGGGATATGTATTGAAACTTGGTCCCAAGCTGACTTTGTGCAAAAACAATGATTAATCGGTTGTCCATGACCGCACATGAATAATTACCTATCATTGGAAAGAGGGGATGGCACTAATTGATTAGATATCTATTTCAAGGTGTGCACGGGAACCCTTCACACACCGTTTCTCAAAGACTAGTCAGGACACGTCTTTTGTCACTGGATGGTGAAAGGCCTTTCACCAGTTTAATCATATTTGAATCAATACAAAACAAAATATAAAACAAGTCGATCATAACTCATGTCGAGTGATCGGGGCAAATAGAATTATTACCAACCTTTACATACCAACTTTTTGGAAAATGTTGACGCTATACTTGTATTGAATCTGTAAGTATGCGGTTTTTTCTCTCTTTACATAAGGCATCAAACAAGTAAAAATCCAAATGATCAGATTAAGTCAGTATTTACAATATGTACTTTCAAATTCACCGTCATCTGGGCACATTTGCAATGTCATATAATTGAAAACATTGAATATACATAGTGAATCAAAAAAAATTGTGCATGAAAAAACAAAAAAATATTGACCCTGACCTGTTTACTCAAGTGTGACGCAGTTGATGTTTTCATGATCTGTGTATTTTCGACTTTCTATGCTGAAAAAATGAAGGAATTTGGTGAAGAAATGAAGTAGATATGAAAGATTTTCGCGGCTGATCCATTTTTACCCCATTCCAATGGGATTTACACAGTTAAGCTGTTTTCAGTTCCATTATTTTGTCTGAATAGGTTGACAGATCTTTGAATCTTTCTAGATCAGCCGTGAAAATCTTTCATATCAACCTCATTTCTTCACCAAATTACGTCATATTTTCAGCATAGAAAGTCGAAAACATGCAGATCATAAAAACAACAACTGCGTCACAGTTGAGTAAACAAGTTAGGGTAAAGTTTGTGTTTTTTTTCATGCACATTTTTTTTATTCACTCTGTATACGAAGTAAAGCATATTTCTTTGACGGAGGATCTGGCTTTTACATACTGAAGTATCCAAAACGTAACCATAGGATCTAATCAAGACAGATTCGCATGTGTAAAGAGATGCTTAGAAGCGAAGCTACATTTCCAGAATCCTTGCTATACGTTTACTTCGTTGACAAAGGAACAATTTGGTTGCTAAATAAGTTAATTTTCTCCCTTCTAAGCGTTTAAATTCTTAATTGAATAACCGATGCGTGCTTTAATAAATGTATTAAGAAAGCTTACATCTTACTAAGAGAATATACTAGTTCTGTGACAAAATACGTATAATACTTGCATAAAGATGGAGTTTGTATGTTCTGTGATCTTTATTTGGTTGAACATGCATTTGATCCAGTGAGTACTCACTGGAGCCAATCAGATTTGTCACAGTAAACCCCCTTCATTCCGTTACCATGGTTACGGATTGTACTGAACAATAACGCACTGATCTTGGATTTTTCATTGTTAATTGAAATTGTTTGTATGATGCAACATGGATTGCATGCAAAATCCTTACCCCAGTACGAGTGCCATATATTAAAGAGACTACTTCTACTATGACTGTAACCTGTTGTGTAATGTGAATGTAGAAAGCAGTTACCATGGTTACAGAGTACAATTTACCACCTCATCACTCGGCTCCATCTGTAATACACTCAGTGGCCATCTACCGCGCGCGCATAGAGAGTTATGGGTAATATAATATCACGGTTAAGGGGTAGATTTTGACATTCATTCAAGAATGTAAACTCTAACCTTACCCGTAAACGGTAACAACAAGTTCTCTGCGACAGAACAGCCACTAAGCGTATCACCTGCACTTAAAATCTCCCCCTACTCAAATAATATAAGTATAAAACATTTTGCATATTTTGATGATAAGCGTTAACGGTATATACATGTATATGAATTAACTATTAAAGTTATTTCTCCCTTTTACTTTAATTATTAAAAAGAATACCAATCACATATATAGTACATCACAGTGGAAATATTAATGAATGATGACTTATGATGAAAATAATAGTAGAAAAAAATTAAATTTATGGTTTCTATTATGAGCTAAAATCACAGACCTTGATTATGTAAGTACGACATCAGACAAAAATTTAGAGCCGTAGAAATAGATAATATTAGTGAAATAACCAGTGCACTTCATAGAAGATTAAGTATGGATCTTTTTCTTGTAAATGGGTCGCTTTCCGAAAGGTGATACTCGTATACTGACACATACCTTAATTCTGACACATAAACATCAATTTTTGGGCCAGGGGCAATGGCATAAAACAGCCTCAAACTTAAAACAAATTGGCAACAATTTGAAAGTACTTGGTACTCAAAGCTGGTAAATATGAGTGGATCCTTGAGGCATCCAAAACGGATGCATTTAGGATACGATTATTTTCTGCTCAAATTGGTGACAAGCTGGATTTGTCTTCAGGAAAGATGTTAATTCGGGAATAAAGCAACAATGCTTGTACAAAATATCAATTGTTACAGTTGAGAAAACATTGACCAGCATAGTCTTCTAATGACAAGGATTTAAACATATCTATAACCTCTGATTTAAGTACCATAGGTCAATAATCGTTCTTGCAAATCATGGTGTGAATGTTTCAATACTCTGATTTAACCGAATTATTCGAACGGTCATATTCCAACATAAAATGCCCATTCATTCCACCAAGATCATTTAAATAGTAACCTTGCAGATCAGGGAGTACTAACCTCCCATGTAGCCTGTCATACCTTGCCCTATATCTATGGAGGTAAAGGACATAAACTTTTCAAATACAGTTAGTCTGCTCATACTATACAAGCTTTTATACAAAAATCAATGTTTTCTGAAACACCCCACCATGACCTTGAACTGTTATTAACAAACAGTTACAGAACCATTAAGTCAAGCTATACTCTTATATAATCCTTGAGACATGTCAAATACTTTGGTATACATTTTAACACAATTGTAATATTTTTATTTTGATCTTTGTATAAACATTTTCCTCTTATTTCAGAATAAGAACAAGGAGGATTGTGGACTTTCAGTAGAAATTGTACCTATTTGTTCTGAACTTTTCACCTTGTTAACGTTTTGAGGTGTTGTAATATATGCTCTCTGGCCCATCGATAGGTTCTAGTGATACGAAAAGGGTTTGTTCTAAAGGACTGTTGTGACACCGAGGGCTCTATAGTACTATAGTATAATCACATTTAGAATTGGAATGCAGATGTTGTGCCAGGGTTTTGTTAATTATCACTGGCAAAGTATTTCCCGACACATCACTTCTTATGGTTACGGTGGGGTTTTGGGTTTAGGCAAATCGGCACAGCTGTTGATGAAAGTCTCATTCTGAGACAAAATCAGAATAAAAGCCAAAAATATCAACGGCGACAACACTTCTGACAAACTAATTTGGATTATTTATTTACCAATGCGTTCATCATGGTAAAAAAAATTTTACGAAATTCCATTGCGGGCAAATATGATTTTTCCTAAAAATCTAGTTTTAACACATCTCTCTATGTGCAAAATGGCCATATAGAGGGCGCTATAAAAAAAAATATTCAAATTCTGCTTTTGTAGCCTATATGGCAAAGATTCCGGCGCAATGGATATTTCTTATTTTGCAGGAGATAATGGCTCTTTCATTCCCACTTATATTAGTTGTCAAAATTGGTGTGCCACTACTTAAATGCTCTAAAAATAAAAGACGATTGCATTGTGGTCAAACAGCTGTGGATTTTGAGTAATTCGTTGTAATCCTATCAAGATTTTTGCGTCATGGTAATAGGGAAAATGGGGGTCAGGGTAGGGGTCAAATTAGGGTTAATATTACATTTAGACTTTGCGAATCAAAAGATGTGGATTAGGTGTATACCAGAAAACAATTGATCACCTTTAGGTAAAGCAACCAAACACATAACACCCCAATCACGGAATGTAAATCCCTTACGTGCATGAGTACGTAATCTGTACACACAAAATGACCCCCTAAGGTAAATGGTATCGTATCCGTGCCCAGAAACCAACGGGATCAATTTCTTAGTACAGAACTGTAAATGAATCAATGAACTTTGCTCGAAATGGATACAATGTATGCCATTGTATATATCGAATGGTTTTCCGCGCCCCAATTTGGTATCATACGCATTTCATAGCAAAGAAATTGAACTTTGAACTAATGTGAATTTAATTGGCGTTGCGTCGCTTATGATTGATGTCATAAAAAGTCTTAAACTGATCTCTTGCGAGGCAGACAACAATACTGGTAATGGTTTCGTAGATCGGATCACCAGGCACAATTCCCCTCCTTAACGATGAAATGGAATGATACGCGAATTAGAAATTAAGAGTCCGCCAATGGTTGCAACCTGTCCTTCAAGTTAAGAAATACAAACATTAAAAATCAAGAAAGGATGAGACACGATTCATTATGCAAATGAGACGACTGGTTGTGACCAATGGCGGACGGATAATTTGGTTATGCATATTACTCCAATAGCTAAATAATGATGTCTATTTAAGCTGTTATTTTTGAAAGGGAAAGATCGGGACAGGGACGAATATGCCATAACTATTGTTGCTGGGTTGTTTTCGTCACCACATAATATTCTTAAATCAGTTACCTGGAAACCTGATGATAACTATTCGACTTAAACCTAATAATAAGAGCAGTTATTGTAAACAATCTGCCACCCGCGAATATTTTTGTGAAAGGGAAAACATTTGCGTTAATACAATTCTGTTTGCTATAATGAATACATTTTTCTCTCCCTTCCATCCATAATGAATACTTGTTTAAAATAAATATTTTTCAATTAATCTCTCCCAGGCCATACTTTCTAGCGGGTCATATTCTCTCCTAGGTACCCGGCAGGTGGTGCTTGCAAATGTTATGTATAATTAATACAGTACTCAGTCTTTTGGTTTGAATACATTTTTCAAGAATTCTTTGCGGGTTATTTTGAAGAAGCGAATGAGAGCTTGCTTGGATTCAGTACATCTAAATAGTACAATCTACTATAAAATTGGATATTAACATCGATAGTACTAATTGCTCACAATACTGTTCATATTCGTTCTGTGTCACTGCTGTTGTTTTAAATTGCACATATTTTTGTCCCACTATATTTTCCAGTATCACCTGTGCGAAACTAGACGCGCACGTCCTTTTCATAGCTTGGTATAACGCACTTCTATGTCGATATCCAATAGCGGTTGCCGAAGGCTGCATGTCATTATAGTGATATTCGACGCTTGCACCAGAAACAAAACAACGGTAAAATGATAATAAGGAAGTAAGCTTTACGTGATGTGTTTTCCATATAAAAAGTATACGATATATAAATTAAATGGCAGCCCTGTGGGTCGGCGGGAAAATAATAATGTACACCATGATGTATGCACTGGTACTTCAAATGAAATACTACACTCATCCAAGCAAGACCACAGGTGCTCGGCCGCCTGCTTTTATATAATAGTATCTCAGTCATGTCATTGTTCTAATAATTCACATCGTAGAGGGCGCACTTTGAAGATCGTTCAAGTTGCCAAAGCGTGGCCTTATTCAGTTCCCCAAAAAGCAATTTTCAAATGATGGCAGCGGTGGGATAGAACTCCGTCAAATGGGATATAATATAGATGTTATTTGATGATGGTGATGCCACAACTTTCTCTACATGACGGAGTTAAGAAACTCCTACTTCCTTTTCCCTTTATTTCGACGTCATCATTGTGACGAATTCTGTGGATTAAAAAAAGAAGTTGAATGAATGTTAATCGATAGTTATATAAGTAGAATAGAAAATATCAAAATACTATCATTATTGTTATTAATTTATGTTTTAAAGCTGCCTTATATTTTAAAAAAAAATCAAAGAAATGACGGATAAGTTTAAGATGCAAATAACTGAGGATATGAAATATATTGTAGCTACTTTAAAAGCATGTTTCTTTTACGTTAGCATGATATTTATGAAATTCACCCACAAATAAATGATTCACTGTTTCTACTATTTTCAAGGTTTACTTCCAAGTCTTTCCAAAAATTTATACCGTGAACAATTCCACAGAATGCCTCAAGTTTCACTCGATTTAAACTATAGAGCATGGAAACTTGTTTGGGAGAAGATGTTTGTGAATATCCCGGAATGCATCTTGAATGGGGTCAACATGCGGCTACTTGCGCTCAGGGAGTGTAATGCGCAGACTCACTAAGAGAAAGTTCTCGCTTTTGAGCCCGTTCAGCATGTATTTTGGGATATGCACAACAACCGTCTTAAAATCCAAAACTGTAAACTGTTCCTTTAATATAATACTGTAAGTATCATTGCCGCCTGATTGTCGATTTTCCACCCACTCATATCGCAACACACACACCGTGTGTGTGTTTATACTCAGTTATAATGACATACCGCATGCATATTCCATTCATTTCCCCATATGATTGATAAAATTATGTGAAATTTCCAGAGATGAAATTGTTGATATAAGTTAACATATTTTAATGGGGATTTTGACTAGACTGTTAATTGATGCTTTGAAAGCCGTCTACATTATAAAAAGCCACTTCTGAGTCTGCAGATTTGGAATGCTTGATGTCTGTTTTACGCAGAATGCTAGTAATGATTTGTTGATATGATGGTGAGGGGTAGCGTAGAAACTCACACGGCGGTTGCTTGTCGGTTCCAGTAGGAACCCTTTCTATTGTTCTAAATAAAATGTGATTTAACCAGGGAGGTGTTAAATAAAAAGGAGTGTGCTCTGAATTTTTAATCCATGTCAAGTACCTCTTCAGGGCCATTTATTAAATTTCGACTTTGTAGGCGTAGGTGAACATCAAAGGCCCAGACACTGGAATTATCCCAATCATGAACAGCGTGGGTTACAAGTCGCTACCACGGCTGACTGCGTATCGTCCAGCCTGATCGTTCATTCAAAATGATTCCCGTCATAAAATCTGTACAGGGCGTATCAATAAAAACGCAAAAAAATTCTCCCCCTTCTCTCCCTGGGACACACTCCTTTTATTTAACACTTTGCTCCCTGGTTTACAAACCATGAACTGCCAGTCAACCGGGGATTTAGTTTTGAGGCCACACCCCCTAAACGTCCAATTCAGAGCAAAAGCGGACATACGTTGTATAAAATAAGTAGTAAATAAGGCGATTATACCCTCTTGTGTGGAGTGAAATTGGCAACTTGAATAAATTTTTCCAACAATATGAAGATTTCTCCCCTACTTGAAAAATATTTACTCACCAATATGAAGTAATCCGTCATTTAAATAAATGACTGATTTTTGGCTTAAAGGAAAACGTTATTTAAAACTTTTATCACAGTAAGCATTTAGTGTATTCGTCCGAATTTTTACTACTGTCCACTGCGTACTACCTCTAAGGGGGGGGGGGGGGGTAATGTTATATCGCTTTATAGCATGTTTGTGATAGTACAAAACTAATCCATGAATTACTTTTTTTGAAGTAAATCCTTGTTCTCACAGTGGATATAAATCCATCTTAATTGTCATCACTGATGGATATGTCAGTGACCCTAACTGGCGTGACCGGAGTACAATGCACTATAATATAACGCATCTCCTGAGGGCGTGCACAAGGACCTGTTCGATCCCGCAGAAGGTGTTTTGAGTCAATCCACAATTCCCAGTTTTGGGAATTCATTCACCCTCATGGATCATGTGATCACATAAAAACCTTATTCTTAACACATAACAACCTCGGACTTTCCGCTGATTTTTAGCCCACAAGGTGTTAGAACTTAGGGAATTTTTTTGTCAATGATTTGAATGTCGTGTGGTTCTAACTTTTGGGAACACTTTTTATAAGGTACTGACAGTGTTTTAGTACAGTAACGGTAATGGCACATTTGCTATGCATCATGGGATTTATTCAAACACCCTCTGGATCCCGTGTACGGAACAACAACCATACATCGTAAGACGAGACGCTGAATTCTGTGTTCTATGATGCATACCCGCAATTGATCGGGTTTTCTACTGTTGTAAATGAATGAAATAGTTTATTGATCGATTTCAACCTATTTTAGAAACGACTATAAAAATTAACAGTTCTTTGACTACTATCGTAAAAGAAACTTCGCCTATACATTATGTTCTTGCCGTTTCGATGATGGTAAAAATTTGACAATATACAAATAAATTCGGTTTTTCCTAATGCCCAGTACCGGAGGAGGCGACTACAACGTTTTTAAATAAATATAATAGACTACTGACAAATAAAGCGAAATTTAATTAACCGGAGTACTTGGTATGACGATATTCATCATCAAGTCTCTCGCGAGAATGGGTAACTTGCATATTCCGAGACCGAACTAGCGCACCCATCCCTGCAGATATGATTCACCCGGGTCTCATTATGGGATAATAAACGAGTTATCACGTGATTCTAGGGTTGCGGGTTTGCCTGCAATTCTCACCGCTACTTTCTGTGGGTTCTTTCTTGCGATAGCCCCTCCAGGAGGATCGCTGCCATAAACAGTGCATTTTAACAGCATGAATATTGATTTTTCTTCCGTGTGCGTATGTGGTGGTCGAGGGAAAATTTTATTTGATTTTGGCCACAACCAACACAGTGGCAAGAAAATGTAAAGCCTGCATGTTATGACTATTTTTATCTTGTACATAAAATTTGCACAAGGAAAAGGTCCATGTTACCATGTTTAAATGTATATCATATTTAAAGCACGTCTCAGATTTTACGATGAACCAACCTCTGTTACAAGAAAAAGTCAACGGTCGTATGTAAACTGTCGGGGTAACTTACAATCACCCTATGTAATAATTACTTAGTTTGCAAGTGAAAACAAATACCTTTATGAAAGGAACGGTCCATGTCTATTTAATACAAAATTAATTATACCGTAGTATTTCAAAGGCATATAGATCATTCAAACCTTTCGGAGGAAGTTTTAGTTCAATAAAAAGAAATACAGCCATGCCCAAATTTATACGTCGAGAAAACCCCCCTCTATCGGCCGATTTGATTTGGTATTCATAATGTTATATGATGTTATTAACCAATCAGAGACATGGTAAGAAATGCTTAAATGTATATACATACATTTATATAGAAGGTTTATTTTGATTGGTTACTCAAAGGATATATCATGTATATAATATGCAATGACGTAAATAAAATCTACACCGCTAGCGACCAACGTTATTTTGCAAATTTCTTGTTGGAGTAAGATTGCCGGAGGTACACTTCTCCAAGCAACACACTCAAAAAATCAAGGCTAACACAGCGTTTGCTTTCATATGGTGTAAGAGACTGATTTGTTTAGTTCCAAATTGATCTTTAATTTTGCGATCTTTCACTTTTCTGAAGAATTACTTATGTAAATGAGTGGTTGAATCCATTCTGCAAAATTGAAGGTAACATGTCAAGGAATATCAGAAAAGTGCGAAATTTACATCGTTCCATTGACATGCAAAATCACTGTTTTCATGTCTTCTGATTCAAAGTAATTTGCGCACGCGCGTGATGGGTTCGTGTTGTTCATCGTTTTGTATACAGAGTTCATAATAATGGATATGTTGGAAAGAACGGTGAACTCTACAGACGCGATGTCTTTCTGAGAATTGAGGGTATTTTAACCATGCTGGTGCCGATGTCTTTTGCAAGTTATTGAAGGAATAACACGGGTAGAAGGGAACCTCCTAAGTGGGGCATCTTGCTTAGGTTTGGTAATATCATGTAATGAGCCAAACTGTGACAGGAGGAGTTTTTTTTAGGATATGAATTTCTCTCAAATTTCACTGGATCGGTTGTAGACCACCTAACGAGAACGTTTGGAAGGTTTATTGGACAAACAGGTGCAAAAGAAAACCGCAAACCTTGTTTTGAACTTGCCTGCTATCGTAATCATTCCCCATAGAAAACCATGCTTTGACTTTCTGTCGATGTCGTGCACGACAGAAACTACTAAATCATCATCTTATTACATAAAGACGGCGTATTCGGTTTATTCACTTCAGGTGTAATCCAATACATTGGTAAGCAAGCATTCCAAATATGTAAAAAATCTAGGTTCGAGAAATGGGGGCGCTTCTTTCTGGAAATCTCATGTCTCTTTAAAGAAAGGTAGGAGGGCTTTAAATTGGAGCGATAACTTTCTCGACTTTGCCTGTGCACATGGGCTAGTTGAGAAGTGTCATGTAGCTGCGTATAGGAACCACACCACGAAATAAACTAGATGTAGCAGACGACGTCGGAGGCAAAACAGTGTTGGCGTCTGAAATGTTACTCTTTGCCTAAATGAGGAGTCATAAAATGTTGATCAGTTGTGTCTTTAAATGAAAATTCAAATTATTCATAATGTTTGGAATAGTAACATACCCTTTGAGAGGTAAATATTTTGTCTGTGCCATTCTTTTGTATATTTTCTGTGGCTTTTGAGGAAAACTGCAATTCTAACTTCTAGTAAACTTTCAAAGTAGGTGTGGGTGGGATTGAAAACATGCACATCTTCGATGCCCTGTACCGGAAAAAAAATACTCCTTCATCATTTGACCATTCTATTTTTGTTCAAAAGGTATGCTCCTAACCTTCCCAAAAAAATCAAGTTTTGAAAGAACCAGTCGCTTTTTAGCCGAGAGAATGACGTTTGATGAGAGGTCATTTTGTACACAAGTCTATGGGGAGTTATTTAGCGGTGTGATTCCTATAGTATTTAACTGTGCAACACTTGGCCCAATGAAAACTGAACTAAACGCGTCTTGTAGACCGTCTTCCTCTACATACCTTCATAGTTGACTTGGCCGTCACCGTCTATATCAGCCTCTCTTATCATTTCATCTACCTCCTCGTCTGTTAATTTCTCACCAAGATTGGTCATTACATGTCGAAGTTCAGCAGAACTATTAAAAGAATATAATCAATAGTGATTTTCAGCGCTGCTTAATATCAACAAGACATTGTTTGTGAATTAGAAGTATATTGATTTATAACACATGTATGCGATTTCTAAAAAGCTTATTCAAAATGTTTACTGGTTTCCCTTGAACTCACTTGAAGCAGTTAGGTTTTATTTTACCACACTTAAATTTCCGTAAATTGATAAAAACAATTTTCCGTAATTTACGGAACAATCTTTTTTAGAAACAATAAAAATAAAACAAAAAACCTAAAAATAGCTCAAAATGTTTATTTACGAATATTTCAAAATTCTGGCAAGCAATATTTCAGGACTTTTTTTTTTGGATTCGTACTTTTTCAATTACGGAAAAGTCTGTTAAAATACATTTTTTTTTTCCATAATATGAGACAATTTCTGTAAAATTACTGTCAAGTTCCGTTAATTGACAGAATTTCTGTAATTACCCTAACAATGACTGGAATACTGTGGGGGGGCTGCCCGAATTTCGTACTTTTTTTTTTTTTTATTTTTTTACGGCGACGACAACCGCGGAACATTTTTTACAGTGCAACGCAAGACCCAGAGAGTGTTTTGAATCAATCCCACAATGCATTTCAATCTGCCTATACAGTACTAAACACAAGCCAGTACTTAGGGATTAGGGATAAAGTGTTTAAGAAACATAAGACATCATGATCATGTAAAAAATGACTTAAGTACTAGCACCTTGTGGGCCAAATGAGTTTAAAAGTCAGGGTTTTTATGTGTTAAGAATAGGATTTTGTGGGATCACATGACCTTATTGAAGTGAAATTTCCCAAAACCGGTGCATTGTGGGATGGACTCAATACACAATCTGGCATAGACCGTCGTGTAGAGGCGTGCCGGGACTACATAATGTAATCATATTAAAATAGCAAATAAAAAGTGGTGAATAGGATATGCTAATAACTAAGGCAGACCATATGGTTAAAGGTTAAAGGACCCATCATTTACTGCAATGCAAAAACAATTATCAAATGTAACGTAACACAGGCATTATTAAAGGTGCATTTCGTGATTGCAGCACCTTCTGTTTTATTCATTGTTCACTTGATATCCTTGAGAAAGCTTATTCACAACTTTTTTAGTTGATTCCGACTTTGCGGTTTTGTCTTATGAGCAAATGCTCGTTTCCCATGGTCCCATAGGCCACTGTGCTATAATTTCTGTCCGTTTACGGACAGAAAATACAAAATTGCGAATTTCTTACAGACACGACCGAATTTGCACGTAAGATTTGGCAAACATGGATCACTAATGTCAACAGTTCAGATGATATGAAAATCTCAACTTTTTAAAGGTAAGTCGGGGGGACGAGGGTGTGGATCACGAAATGCCCCTTTAATGACGCTTAGTATGTCTGTGAATTTTGATTATAAGATGACCGTAAAGTTGGTCAGTAAAACGAGGCTTTCAGATATTTTTGTTTGCATCAAAGTTGACTAAACCTACCAAGTTTCATGACCATACAATTTAATTTTGACCAAATTTGACCTTATATGACCTTTAACTTCAACCTCCCCAGTTACCCGGTTTGCTTTCAATAGAAGTGATACTTTTGAAAAGGAGAAACTTTAACCACATTGCAAAACTTAAAATGTGTTTACCCTATTTGACCCTATATGACATTTAAACTTAACCTTCTTTAAGTCATCCATTCCTTTCCTCCGCCACTGATCAGTGTTACCGCCATTTGATTTGAGTTGACGACAGACTTTTGAAATGGGTAAACTTAAAGGGAACCAAGGGGAATTTTTTGAGGATACAAGTTTCTCAACTTGCACTTTGTGGACACTTATCCAACAACCATATCGAAGGTTGTATTGGACAAACAGAGATACAACGAGAAAACAAAAAATATGATTTGATCTTGCATGCTAACGTTATCGCCCCCAATAAAACATGCGTTGGATTTTCTGTCCGTGCAATGACAGAAAAATCTAAATCACCGTGGCGTAAATTATCTTGTTGACACAGTGGTGTGATGGGGGATGATGAAAATTTATGAATGACCCGGAGTTTGCTGAAATCATCCTCCATCAGTAGCACATGTGCGCGCAAGCGCGCTAAAAAATTTTGCCATTTAGAGCCTAATTCGCTAAATGTAATTGTATTAGAACACACTGTCGACGCGGGAGTCGCGCTAATTGGCCATTTTTAAACGATTACATGTTAAATATTAGGGTTCTTTTTAGCCAAAAACACTAATGGGCCAATCAACATTGGGGGATGATCGTATTGACCCATCCCCGCCTCATCAAATTATTGGGGGGATATATTCCCCACCCTCCCCCCCGGAATTTACGCCTATTCTAAACTCATCATCTTAATGATCTTAGTGCATAACAACGACGTATTCGGCTTATTCCCCTCATATTGATCCTTGAATCTACTTGCACTGGTAAGCATTTCAAACTATTCAAAAAAAAAAAACCGGGTTCAAAAAGAAATTGGGGGCACTTTACACTTCTTCTAGGCATGTCCTCATGTCTCTCATACAAGCACGTGTGGCGCAACGGATAAGCGCAGGACTCATGATCCTAAGTTCGTGAGTTCGAGCCCCGCTGAAGTGAACGTGTTTGTGTCCCTGGGCAAGATACTCAGTCTCAATTGCCTCGTTCACCCAAGCGAAATATGGGGAGCTGTTATGGGGGATATTACAATCTAAGTGCTGATAGAGTTGTGCGCCTAGCCAGCAGCCACCTAGATGAAGTGAAATGATTGTGACGATTGTCTGATGGCAACCGGTAATAATATTGGCAATCAGGCCTTGAGCACCCCGCAGGGTGGATATGTGCGCGTTATAAATCGACATTATTATTATTATACAAGCAGAAATGGCGATTGCTTAGTCTTGCCTTGAACAAGTTCAGAGGCAAGAAAACATGTATAGTTTGTGCTCTAGCTCGGGAATTAGAATCCTATAAATTATGCTGAAAGGTAGAAATCAAATAGAAATTACCTAAAGTTTATTCATGGTCAAAATACATCCACTTTTCTTTAGACCCTCCCTCGGGTCCAAGGTGATGAAAATGCTAAGCGACTGAAATTACACTAGACTCTTCAACCCACTCCCTATTTGTGTAATTCCAGGAGCCCTGTGTAGTTCGCGTTTTGTAGCTTTCTGTGGACAAGTTGGTTGGTATAAAAGTCTTCAAATTTTTAGTTTAGCATTATCTTTTAACCAAGTGCACTCAAAAACCCAGAGACAGAGCAGAGACTGGGGGGACAGTCTACTTTTCTCAAAACGTGTTGCAAATTGCTTTTCCAGTCCAGCGGAATATGAAAAAAGGAATAGTGCGCCATATCTGCAGTGATTGGTTACCATAGTAACAATATACACAAAAACAATATTTTATCGTGTTGACCAATTAACCTTTCTTTCTTGACAAAATTACGCCTAAACATCACAGATGGTAAAAACTTATTTCTTTTGTAAATCTCCTGAATAGGCAATTTGCCACCCATATCAAAACAATGGGATGAACTTTGATTTGTGATCCCTCTATATATTTTGGTAATTTGTACCGATTCTGACATCTTTCCGGATGATCATTTTGATTTTGCATGTCAGCCACACGGTGCAATTCTCCTCACCTTTAAATTTACTGTCAAAGTCAACAAAGCACTATTTTGAAGTGGTTCACTTCTGAAAATATCGATCGCCTTGGTCATGGTGTACTACACTGCCAAAGTTTATGCTTGTATATCAAAAGGTGCAATTGCTTCAATCACACACAATCTATCTCGCTATTATCATGGAGTGTCAATACCGTACCTAATAAAACCATTGCCGTCTCTGTCGAACACTCTGAAGGCTTCCCTGATCTCTTCTTCACTGTCTGTATCCTTCATTTTTCTTGCCATCATTGTTAGGAATTCTGGGAAGTCAATTTCTCCGTTGCCTAGAAACAAGAGATAAGAATCAATCGAACATTTAAACTATTGGTTTTCTACCCACACACAACACAAGGATTGAATGCATAGGGCGTTGCAATACATGCATTCAATATCACCTCTACGGTATCAAAACCGCACGTTTGTTTCCTACGTTACTTGGTGGTGAGTGTATGCAAGTGTCAGGCTCTCATATCAAGAAAAGAAAACAAGACGCATAAATCGCAACACGCTTGGAAAAAGTCATTGACCGGAAAACGCGAGAGCAAACTCTCCCGTACTGTCAACAGTACTGTTAGAGGCTATATAATTTTATTGTCAAGTCTATTTAATTATCCATAATGCATTTACATTGATTATAAAGAGTCCATTTCCCTAAGTCTTTAATGAGAAAATAAATGCAATTTGGACATTATTAATTATTTATTAAAGATATACTTAAAATTACCCGAAGCCATTCCCGGTATATAAATTTGGACCACAAATAGTAGAAAACGTTATCCGATTCCCCAAGTTTCCAACTCATTATTGAATTTTGTGGCGAGGCGCATTATTTTGAGAGTCAAATTTATGCAGAAAGAGGTCTTTATTTGAAGTTGAAACAGCTGTGGTGTATACATTTAATGTTTGATTAAATCAAATTGAAATATTGAAATAAAACCGATGCTAAATAATTAACATTTCTATTTTAATAAAATCACATCGATTGTAGGAAAAATTAGCAGATACAGCTAGCTAAGATCTTATTATTTGTGGGGTTTCCAATCGCTCACTTGAACTATTATATTTGATGTGGTGTTGGTACAACAGCAACTTAAAGTACGTGACTTGAACATTACCTTCTAGTTTGAGACATGTTTGTCTTGTTTACCTAATATGTTACGTGTTTAAAGTGGACAACCCTCCTAGCCCCGATATAGGTATCCCAAGCACAGATCATAAAGCAATAATAGCACTTTGTTTTAAGAGTGCTCCCAATTTTAAAAAAATTGAGCTTTTTACACGGTTGCATTTGTAACTGGCTAGTAAACTATACCTGTGAATGGCTAAGCTCGAAAATGTCTATGTGTCGCAAACGAAGGAATTTTGTAATTAGAATAATTAATATCGGAGATCTCCGATAATAATTCAAAGGCTGCTGGAAACGGCCTTTCAATATGAAATAGCCGAGAAATAGCGCCATGTATGCGTCAACGCTCATCCATTAGTTGTTTTATTGGTTCAGACAAGTCAAGTTAAAGGTCATTTTCTTGAGGTGGCACTATTTCATCATGGACGGACATAAACTTAGCATTTCCAGCTCTGCCGCTAAGTACAATCTGGGATCCCAATTCTAATTACAAAAAACTCTTATTTTATGATAAATACGTATTTTTGATCATTCTCGTTCGCCGGTGTAGTTCCCTAGACAATTACCAACATAACTGTGCAAAAATATCAAATTTTGGAAATTGGGGGCGCTCTTCAAAAATGTGCTATTATTGTTTTAAGCTTCCCCAATTCTAGTCAAAGTTCAAGCAAAGCTGGGCTGTATGTGCTGGGTTGGTATAGCACCATCGTTTCCTTCAAAGACACTTGACATCGCCTGCTCTTATTTTGAACTTTGATTCATGTTTTTTCTTGATTATCCTGTCTGTCGAGATCCCCCATTTATTGTGATCTCTTACATAAATACACGGTTTAAAACACATAAGTGAGCATTATCAGTACACGAGCAAATGTCACAGTCATTAAAATGCAACATTCACTCCAAAGTGATTGCGCCATTTTTTACGACGCGTCTGAAATATGTTATACTTCAATTTTAAAGACAGCCTCGTTCTCAGAAACCATCGTCGTGAGTAACTTAAAGCGATGATGTGCACAGTGGGCTACAATATCGAGGCTGTCAGCGCGGCTTAATGAGTTATCCTTACGGCAAATGTATGTCTCAAATGGAGAACCCTGGATTATATATGGTCCTAGTGCGGTGATGAAGGAAGACTCATGAATCATGGATGGAGACAAAGAAGGGAAAAATGCAGCTGGTTGCCGACCTATTTACGTTCGCTGATTATCAGATTGCGTTTATTTTTCAAATATATATAGATCATATATATATCTATATATAGTATCTAATATATCATATCTATATCAGTAATTATCCTAATGATTATATATATCTAACCTTATAGATATAACTTACATCTTGTATAATAATAATGCAAAAGACCTTGATACCAACGGGCGTAGCTTCTATCGTAAAAGGAACTTTGTTGTGAATCAGGAACTCTCGAACCCTTGACATATATTATAGATTTATTATCTATATAATATATATATATTTATATTTATACTTTATTATTAAGATATATGATCTCTCTCTATACATATAAATACAATTATTTCAATTGCATCGTTTAAAAAACAATGGCGGTTCTTTTTATGTTCCGGAAGTCTAATACGATATCAAAAATGTTTGTGGGTGTGTAGACAATTTGGAGGAATCGCGCAATCAGATGAGCATTCACCGAAATTAGATATCAATCATTTTACCCACGCCATGCCAGTATGTTGAACTATTGAACAGTACATTGTACAAAGTCAAACATAAGCACATGACACAGGTGATGTCTTCTGACTGTGTGTGTTTATGAAGTGCTCCACTACTCGTCAATTAGAAAAACCACAAATAATGGAGTACATTCTGTGTGTCTGTAACGTTCACATTCAAAATGTTAGAAACCAGACATGGACAAATGATCAGGACACATTGTTAATCGATCATTCAAGAAATCCACAAACTATGACGAGGTCTTTAACCTTAACGCTTTCCATGGTGACATTACGTCACCCATTCCTGTTGTTCTTCAATGCTCCTCTGCAAGTAATCTGGGGTAACACAAACAACCACTGATACAAACAGGCACAAGTTGATTAAATTAATTAAATTATGAAGGCCAAATGAGGAAATATAAAACTACATTTTGTAAGTCATAACGATTTTGGTGAAGTGTGGACCTTTTTGAAACTTAAATATCGTCCGCGCCAAAAGTGTTAAATGGTTATTGGAAGAATTGGCATGGATATTATTAGAATGTGTAGAAACTCATAGTCTACATCCGGCTCTTTCCATTTCACGGCTAAAGCCCAAGATATTACTTCCAGTCGCAGCGAGCGATTGGCGTGCGCAATACCGGATTCTGACCCAAGATCAAGTGTTACGCATGCTCAAGCGCAGAAATCGCTCACTGCGACTGGAAGTATGTCACGGGACTTAAGATAGCAAAGCAGGTGAACATATAAGGGAGACAAATTGACGATGAAATAGATGGTGAAATTGAGGTTTTACATTTGTTTTACAAATGTCAGGAAAATGGTAATTTCATTCGCGAAATTACACTTAAGCAGCAGTTAAGATGTCGGTTAATTAGGTCAAACGTTCCCTAATCACATAGCGACAAGAGGTGATTACCTAAACAAATTATTGAACACGCCGGATCCCAGCGAGACAAAGAATGTTTTCATCATCAGTAACTCTTAAGGCACCAAATTAAAACGATCCACTGATGTAGGGATCAGAAATGAATCTTTAAAATGATTCTCCTTAAACACTCATCTTCCTTCCTCCTTTTAAAAATTCTCCTTAAGATCGCGATTCGCCTTTTTGTCGCTGAATGGTTGTAGATTTGTCATTAGTGCAAGCTGTTTTAGTCAAGGCTTACCTCAATTATTTTTTTCGTTCACTTATAATTACAAGATATACATATGCATTAATAAGTAATTGGACGTTGTAGATATCACCTTCAAAACTACGTTGCGTTAAAATTCTGGAATTAGGAAGAAGTCTCTGCAGCTTCGAATCACTCGCCTGTAAGGCAGAACCTAAAGTATCTTACGTTTTACTTTGGTGATTTCATATGATCATAACAAGCCAGCTACTGCCCGCACTGGCCACTCTAATCAATCAAAATCGCAAACTACCTGCGGTGGTAGGTAGTTGAATTTTAATGTTTTAATATCATATTTTGAAATTGTGTAGGTTGTGTACAATTAGACTATTGCAAGTAACATTAACGTACTCCCTAGAGATTCTTTTTTCTCTCGTAAACCAGCAAATTAAAATTTTCCTTAGTCAATGTGTAATGATCTAAAAATCATATACGAAAATTCTACTATTAAATGAAAATGTAAAGAAAACGAAATACAAATACAAAATACAAATAAAAACATAGATATTTCCAGAAAATTGGGGAGAAATTGCTATAAAATTGGCGAAATTTTCTTTAGTTTGACACTGTGTTATCTATGAGTGTTGTACCCAAGTGGTGATTGAATTAAGCCCGGCTCAAAGATTTTCTTAAAATGGCGTCTTCAATTTCCAACAAATCGTGGTTTTTAACCATTTACATAATGCTTTTTCACATACTAATCACTGTTTGAAATAGCAAAGGTCAAATCGATGTCCTTTATATAGAAAATTACAACTTGTAATAAAATTCCTGAATTTTTATTTTACAGTATTCTATGGAACCATTATACTGCGCATATAGGTTTACTGCATAAAAAGGCAAGATCTGATTCACCTTAGACTTTGGGATTAAGCAGTGTAGGTAACTATCTTTTATTTAAAAATTATAATTCTAAATCGCTGATTCAGTCTTTAACCAGGCTTCTAACGAAAGGAATGTCCGTATTATTTGTATTTCGCAATTACCCTTTTCTCAGGACTTTTTTTTTATGAATAGCCTTATAGTGATTTTTCAATGTGGTCCCTAACTGCTTTCACACTGATGTGTAATGATCTGAAAAGATTATTATTGAAGGTTTCAAATATTTGATTACGGTACATTTTTATTATTACCTATACCGTGAAAGAAGTGCGCACATGACATATAACATTCACTTTTGAAGTATGTATATAACAGTTAGCTGTTGTATCAAGGGCAATGTTTAAGACAGGTTAAATGTTTTCAAATAAATACATTCAACCCATTCAGATTAAACATCTTTCTGATTTGAATAATGGAATAAGCAATTCTTAAACGTAGGATTGAATGTTGTAAATTTTGCCCATTCTTGAATGAAATTAGAATTTGTGGGGAATTATGACCACGCACAATATATCAAATGTCATGCTGGTATGAACACTTTCCACTCTTCGTTGAAATCAGCATTATCAAAACCGCGCAAGCAGATACTAAAGGTGGGTGATGAATGAATGTTCAGCCGAAACCTTTCTTTGTTTTTGATTTGTTCTTCTTAACCTTACAGATTATGTCAGGAAACCAAGAGAGCTTGCTTTTTCAGCTCTTGTAAAAGGGCTGAATAGGACCAGCAGTCCTATGTGATATAGATGAAACACAGAGAGGTGCTGTTACAGTTGTCTGTTATGGTATGCCCTTTCTACGTTGTACACATGAGTGCACAAAGGCATCGGTGGTATCATAAAGCACTCAGATGGATACCCAAATAGGGCCTTGCGATTGTAATGACACACGAGATGTGTGTCATAGCATTCATGTGGGTATACCGGTGTAGAACTATTTATAGTCCGGCGTACTCATAGTCCGGCTACAACGGTAAAGAATAGAGCACTCAATTCAGTTGACTCTGCACGCAACATTAGTTTCACGCTTTATTCCGTTGTCTATGGAGCCCGGACTGTGGCTCCCGCCGGACTATATCTGCTTTTACACCGGAATAGGGCCTAGTGATTCTTATGACACACGATATGTGTGTCATAGCATTCATGTGGGTATACCGGAATAGGGCCTAGTGATTCTTGTGCTCGTGTGTCACTTGCAAAAAAAGTTCAAGGCAATGACTCATAATTGTATCGTTCTTAGCTAGAATTGTTTTTACGTCTGTGCGTGTTCTTACTCCTAAATGAAAGTTACTAATCAACATAATAAATTCTAATTTCTCCTCATGGTGAGCCACACCTTCCAAATTTATTTACGGTAATTACTTATGTCTCCTGATTAATCATATTAAATAATAAACTACAACTCCATTCATTTAAAAATAACAATACTGACATTTTTAAAGAAAACGCGTAATTCGTAAAAGAGTTACAACTATCAATACATGTACCTTTGAATGTTCGATTGAAAGTTTCTATGTGTTATGTTTTTCCTTCGCGTTCGTGTCTATTGTACGTATCCATTTTGTTATTTACTTAAAAATTGATTATACACAAATCAACCAATTATCACTAATTATCCTACCATCTGCGTCAACCTCGTTAATCATGTCTTGTAGCTCTGCTTCTGTCGGATTTTGACCTAGGGACCTCATCACGGTTCCCAATTCTTTGGTTGTGATCGTGCCATCGCCATCTTTGTCGAATAGAGAAAAGGCCTCTTTAAATTCTGAAAATTAAATAGAATTAATAATCGCAATAATAATAAATTAATTATAATGATAATCATAATAAAATCATTTTTTCAAACATGATTATAACAAGAGTAACAAGCGGCGTTAGGGCGAAACGTTACATATTCATTGGGTAATAATGAGTTGTACTACGGGCTGTCTATATCCTCTTAGAGACACCCGTCGTACAAAATCTCGAAATTTGCATAAATTAATATTTATATCCTTTGTTACCCTAAACGAAATAAAGCGGAATACACAAAGGAAGGTGTTAGGGAAAATTATATTGCGTTTTAACACCATGAGGACTGATTAACAAAAGTCAATTAAGCCCTAATCTAAGTAATAGCGATATAATAATAATAATAATAAGAAGAAGAAGAATAACAATAATAATAATAATCATTATTAAAGCATGATTATAACAAGAGTAACAAGCAATATAATGATAACGATATATAACAAATATCTTAATAGCAGTTTGAATAATGGTCGTCGTTGCATGGCGTACACAGCCAGGGAGTATAAACACGCGCAATTTACCATATCCGTATTATCTTTACATTAGAGAAGCCTGTGTCTCGTTTCATGTTTATGTTGTATATGGTTATAGCTTGTCTTTTTTGGCTTCTCTGTATGTTATGAGCCATACAATCGTGACATGCGGTTCAATATTTGCATATTATATTCTTCGGTTTTTCTCTTACTCGTTTCAAATCCCACAATCCGTATTGGTCATATTTTACTGAAAGTAGACTTAGAAAAAATAAAACTAACCACCTATTTAATATTTACACAAATATTATACCTGCTCGTGTTATTTGTTGTCGTACACTTAGTCACTTGTAAGAAAATCAAAATTCTAATGGCACAACCTTGCCTTAGGGTTCATATGGATCTTATTGGCACATTCCATTTTTGAGGCAGGAAATTAGGACACCATCCGGCTGTATCAAACGGTGCTTAATTAAAATTCTTCTTGTGAATGTGCGCTCAATAAGCCTTCAGGTGTGTGAAAGCAAAATGAGAATCGTTATAGTATCTGCTGCCTTTTGAGAGTTGTGATTTTATGCAGACAAAATGTCCATTCTAAGGGAATAAACAAAAAACTTCCGATCATGTGTATAAGAGAGACCGACCCTTTCCTATCCACTCGTCTCTAAAGTAATCAGAAATTGTTCATCTTTTCTTTTGATAATTATATGAGCTTGATGGGGACTTTTGTTTATTGTTTGTTAATGGGAGCGCATATAATTTTGCGCTCTAAATGCAAACGAGTGCATTTTACTCGTGATTGCTCATCAAATTCACTCCTTCAAACAGTGGAAATAAATCCCCAGTATAATGTCACTCTTTTCAAAATGTATTTAAGTATTACCTGATTGAATCCCAATCTATTTCTAGTATTTTAAGAGAGAGATAGCGATTGCATTCTTTTGGCGCGATCATTGATATGTAGGCATTCAGTGATTAGCACACGAAGGCACTTCGATAACGATTTCCACTAATTGTAGGCACTCAAATAATTATAATTGCCACTCATTGTAAGAGTTTATGATATCCACTCATTGTAGGCACTTAATGGGTTCCACTCATTGTAGGCACTAAATGATTTCCACTCATTGTAGGCACTCAATGATTTCCACTTCTGGTAGGCACTTAATGATTTCCACTTCTGGTAGGCACTCAATGATTTCCACTTCTGGTAGGCATTCAATGATTTCCACTAATTATAGGCACTCAATGATTTCCACTCATTGTAGCCACTTAATGATTTCCACTCATTGTTGGCACTCAATGATTGACACTCAATTTAGGAATTCAATGATTGACACTCTTTTTGCATTGACCCTTAACTAGTGGCCATTCAACTTTTCACACGTAAGAAGTGATGGGTCCGTGTACGTAACCGGACAATCGTTTTTGTTTTACATTTTTATTGAACGAAAATCAAATAACGCATACTGTTACTACTTTCCTTTTTTTCCTCTTTTGGTGCGATCATTGATATGTAGGCATTCAGTGATTAACACACGAAGGCACTTCAATAACGATTTCCACTAATTGTAGGCACTCAAATATAATTGCCACTCATTGTAAGAGTTTATGACATCCACTTATTGTAGACACTTAATGGTTTCCACTCATTATAGGCACTCAATGATTTCCACTCATTGTAGGCACTCAATGATTTCCACTTCTGGTAGGCACTCAACGATTTCCACTAATTATAGGCACTCAATGATTTCCACTCATTGTAGGCACTCAATGATTTCCACTTCTGGTAGGCACTCAACGATTTCCACTAATTATAGGCACTCAATGATTTCCACTCATTGTTGGCACTCAGTGGTTGACACTCAATTTAGGAATTCAATGATTGACACTATTTTTGCACTGAGCCTAAAATAGTGGCCATTCACTTTTCACACGTAAGAAGTGATGGGTACGTAACCGTTTTTGTTTTGCATTTTATGAACGAAAATAAAATAACACCAAATACGGTTATACTTTTCCTTTTCTCAAGAAGAAGAGAAGAAAGTAAAAGGGAAATGAGAAATTTTTAAACTGTCCGCTGGATTTAACAAGAAAAATAGTAAAGTGAGCTACGTTCTTTTTCTTTTTTGCTTTACTAAGGTAAGTACAAAAGTAAAGATCTAAAAAAACTGCAACTTCAGCATTTGTTGTTCGTACTTTTAATTGTTCATCATCTTTTACAGGGTGTATCGAAATAAAGTAAACCAAAGTTCAATGACAATTTATAGGAAACTACAGATTACATATTCAAGCGTTGTATGTCTACAGAAAGATCAAAATGTATTTTTTTCCAATAATACCCAATGTCACAGTTGACTAAATAGCAAAGCAATGCTTTTCATTATTTTGAGTGTTGATCATAATAGCAGTATCGATTTATTCCGTAAAGGTTAAGATTATCCTGGAACAATCCTCACAACTCAGGAGTATGGACCGTATTCAATATGACGTCAGCCACCAGACATGTTGGTGGACAAGATGCATACATTCCAGGACTACAATACATTAAGCTGTCAATCGATCCATGTTTAGCGAGTGCACAGGGATCATTGACAGGTGAATGTATTGTAGTACTGGAATGCGTCTATCTTGTCCACCAACATGGCTGGCTATTTATACGGTCTATTGGTGGTCAAAATCTCATATCATTCTAACTTGACCCAGAGCAAATTTCACATGATGGACAACAACGCTTTGTTATTCAGTCAACTGACATTTGGTATATGATCAGGGTGCTATTGGAAAGAGGATATTCTGATCTTTCTTTAGACGTACAATGCTTGATTATGAAAGTAGTTTCCCTATATAAATTGTAATTGAACTAATTTCGATACACTTTGTATAACAAGCATTATACATGAACCTTGTTTTTCTTTCTAATTTTATAATCTCTCTCCCTCTCTCAGCAGAGAAACTGAGATATGAATTAAAGAAGCTGTATCTATTATATTAGGTTTTAAAATATCCTTAATCATAAAATATATCGAAGAAGACGGTCCTCCCTGCCAGGAAGTGTTTCTTGCGTTCAATTCCTGATTATTTTATTTATTAACTAACGACTCTATGTGGTTTATCTATAAAAACAAATCTGACGCTGTTATCTAGCCCTGTTTCAATTCAAGTTGCGATTTGGTTCTCAAATAAAATTCTGATAGCGTTCCAGGCTAGAACCTAAATGAATTTCAGTTATTGCAATTCAGAGGGACAAGCTCTTGAGTGTACACTCAACAGTGCTTAACTACTTTACTGAGTGTATCCCTCGAAACTGACCAGGGCGATTTGAGAGAATCAGGGGTTCCGTCCTCCTAATTGAAATGGTCGAATTGATCGCAATATTCTCACCTTTAGACCTCAAAATTATATATAGTTGTCCTTCATTGGATTTTTAATTGAAATTTAAAAGAATATAAGACAAAGCCTATTGAGAAATGTTTCCTTTTTATCCAGTGATTTCCAAAATACCAAAAAACATCTGTTGTAAAATATAATGCTTTGTGTCAATGTGTTTAAATGTAGGGGTGTGTGTGTGTATGTGTGTATGTGCGCGCGCGCGGGTGTGTGTCTGTGTGTGTGTGTGTCTGTCTGTGTGGGTTGTGAATGTGCAAGTGTTTTCTGTCTGCGTTATTTTGTCTGCGTATTATATTCCTTCTCTGTGTAATTCTTTGGCTACGACTCGTAGAATACGTAACTAAATATACCCTCTCTTAAAATTCTTTAAGAGATAGGTATTTAATTATATCATGTAAATAGATTTCATATTGCTATTATCAAGATAACATGGCACATAAGTCGAGACAACGGTGAATATTGCCTGTGGTGTTTAAGATGCGAGAACTGTTAAAAAGGGCCCTAACATGCACAAATACGCCCTCGGCGAAGACAAATGAGAACAAATGGGAATTATAATTAAATTGCAAACACACTGACCAATTTCATTTTCATATTCCCAGGGACGAAGTTCAATGACCTCTATTACTTAAGTGGACTCAGAATTTGACCTGAACAGTGTTTGGGTACGTTTTTCTTGTATATATGCATTTTTTGTGTGGGTTGTTCGGTCTTTGGCATGTCTGCATACGAGGAGATGAGTTGTTTGTAGTGCATAACTGTTAACGATGTTCGTGCATAGAATTTGCTCTGTTTATTGTTGGGACACTGTGTGTGGATAGCAAGGATTGCCTTTACATAAACTTGGACTGGCATATTCTGTTTCAAGGAATATAAGTAACAGAAAATGAGATTTTAAGCAGGAAGTATATAGTATTACAAGAAAAATGGTGTAAAATGCCTCCCGTTGTTATATAATTAAAGGACATGTATTAGTGTTTCCAATGAAAGAGATGTAGGGATGGGATGTCATTGGATGTCGGAATTGATGGCATCATCATCATCATCGTCGTCGTCGTCGTCGTCGTCATCGTCGTCGTCGCCGTCGGAATTGATGACATTGTATAATAACAAGGATGATGCATCAGTGATGGTGATGGTGACGGCTTCGACGACGACGACGATGACGATGATGATGAGGAGGAGGAGCAGGAACCTCAGAAGGAGGAGGAGGAGGACGACAACGATGATGATGACTGCTTGGCTTAAAAATATTATATCTCAATCCCTCATAATAATTACTGTTATTTTTATTATTCATGGGCTGTTGATGTTATTTCTATTATATTTTACTTCTGAATTCATTGATTACTACCAATGTTATTATAATCGGGATATCTTCAATATCCCCAAACAACACACGTGTAACTACACACGCTGTCTCGGTGGTAAATATAATGGTATTTCACATACTGAAAAACGATATGATTTCCCTTTAATGACGTCACCATGCAGTTCTTATTCTGCGTCTATTATCGGCTAACCTAATCCTTCTATCCTAGTGTCTTTGCGCTGCAGCCCGATTTGAATTACCAAAAGCAAATACATACAAGCAAAGTTTAGCCCTTTCACGACGATACGCGTGTCACAACTTGTGTTAAATAATAAACAAGTACTTCTTAAACAACTTAAAACACCCACGCTATTAATTGATTGATTAAGTCATTTTTATACAGTGGATGTTGAAAGAGAACATTTGTAACTAGATATGATTAATTTTGTATTCTTTGATTAACTTCTAAAAATACCAGCTCTTTACTCACTTTTTTCTTCGCAGCGCAACGGAAAACAATAATCAATTCCTGTTTGGGGCAATCTGGCGAGCGTATTTTTTAGATTTATTTGTTTATGGATTTCTAAGTGCACATAGAGACAAGTATGGTGTCACTGTGTCAGCCTTCTTGATATTTTCCTCCAAAGATATTTGAGTTTAAGCATTATTCGTCAATAATAACTTTAAGCGGGTATTGATAACTCCGTGTCACTATATTGTATAAAATGTAGCTTTTTTACATGGAGATTTATGTAAAAATTCAAAATCACAGTTATAAAACGACTGCTATAATATTATACGATGCATCTGCGAGTTTTATTATCCCCCTGGCTTGAAAAGCAGTAGGGGGATATTGCGATAGCGCTTGTCCGTATGTGTATTTATGTATGTATGTGTATTTGTGTGTGCATGTTCCAGTTTGGTCTGATTTACACCAGACTTGGGGTTATGGTGCGATAGGGGTTCCTTCCTGTGTGGATGATGTCAAAGGTCATGGTCCAAGGTCAAAGGTCATCTGAGGTCATGCTCCAAAAATGTCCATAACAATTCTGATATTTGCACTGATTGTAAAGCTTTCTATCACAAATATCCCCATTAGAAAGGAGATTATTGGAATATAAGCAGTTTACAAAATCACCTTTTATTTTCACTTTGAAGATATTTCTGTAGCAAAATACAATATTGGAAATATATTGAGTGTCTAATCTATATGAAATCCCTATATATCATAGGAAATATGGATTGGCCTTGAAACAAATATTTTTTTCGTTGCTATGGCTGAAGCGCTATTTAAATTCAATCCCATGAAATTATATGTGTGTGTTTTAATGTGTATCTGACCTTAAAGAGACATGAGATTTGCAGAAAGAAGCGCCCTCATTTTTTTTTCGAACCCAGGTTTTTTGCATATTTGGAATGCTTACCAATGTATTAGATCACACCTGAAGTGAATAAGCCGAACACGCCGTCTTTATGTAATGAGATGATGATTTAGTATTTCTGTCGTGCACGACAGAAATTCAAAGCATGGTTTCCTATAGGGACGATTAGGATACCAGGCCAGTTCAAAACAAAGTTTGCGTTTTTTAATTTTTGCTTGTTTGTCCAATAACCTTCGAAACGTTCACGGTAGGTGGTCTACAACCGATCAATTGCAATTTGAGAGAAATTTGTATCCTCAAAATAATCTCCTCCTGTCACTTTAAGGCTACAATAAGTCATTTACTGATTTTAATTTAGAGTGTAGGATCATATCAACATATCATTATTACCGTTCTATGTGAACGCAGAAAGTGCCCCTTGGCATTACCTGCCTACTATTCGGCATTTAAGCAATGTGTTAATTGGTTTCTTGGAAGGTGATATCATATAATGAGCAAATCAGAGATACTGTAAAAAAAAGTAGGGGGGAAACAAGGTCAAGCCCCGTTGAATGCAATGGACATTGAACTTCTGTGCCCCCTAAATCGGTAACTAAGCATTTAAGACAGTCAAAACTATTCCTTATTTTAATCCTATGAACTCCACCAATAATTTGCACGGGTTTTTTATCCATATCGGAGCAACTTTAAAATTTGACCCCTGTACAACTGAACTTGACCCTTTTTATTGATTTTTGCTTTAGGCTGTATATAGTACAAACTATACCTTTTCTGAATCCTTGTGGTTAGACAAATAACATGGTATAATTTTCAAAATGATTGGATCAATTTAAAAATTTGACCCCTGTACAAACTTTGTCTTGCCCCGGGCAAGACAAAGTTTGTACAGGGGTAGTTGCCCCCCTCTCCTTAAGGCATTATTTGCCGCACTTAAGAATCACGTTTCATGGGTCCCTGTCAGTCTGTCAACATATTTAATCACTCAAACCTTTTGTACTTGAGATGTGTTACAAATATCTGCTAGCTCCTGGGTTAATACAATAATGCCCAGAACGCAACATCGACTGACGTTGAGGGCGGTGTTTGTTTACATTTTAAAAGATAATGGCTATAACTGATAATGGCTATTTTTGTACTTTGTTTCCTGTTACAATCCCTGAAACGTTTGTCGAATGGCAAGTAGAGCTCGTTACATAAGGCCAACCAGTTTATTTGGTTGAGCTGAAGAATCAACTCCACTATAAGGGTTAATTTTAAATATTTCTATATGAATAACGGACGAGGACGAGGTCATACATGGGCCACGGGAACGCTTCTGAGATTTTGGCCCGAAATTATGCTCCAGGGCCATATGGTCCAGGACCATATGGTCCTGGATCATAAGTAATCTGGAGAAATATTACAAGTCAAATTTATACACATGCTCCAGGACCATGCAAATATGGTCCTGGAGCAGTATTTGACTTAGAATATTTCTTCACTGCTCCAGGAGCATATTTCCCATATGGTCCTGGACCATTTTTGTATTCAAATATGCTCCAGGAGCATATTCAGCATATTTAAATATGCTCCTGGACCACATTTTTTGCTCAAGGACCATATGCCAAATATGGTCCCGGACCATATATGACTTAGAATATTTTTCCAGATTATTTATGCTCCAGGACCATATGCTCCATGACCATAATGGCCCTGGACCATATGGTCCTGGAGCATAATTTCGGTCCAAAATCTCATAGAAGCCACGGCAACACCAAGGTACAAGTACCCAAACCCAAAGCTGAGCTGGTATAATTATTGAGGCTTGACCGTCATCGTATTCGGGGAACAAGGGTATAATGAGTACCCTTAAAGGGATACTCTCTTAAAACGAAAGAGTGAAAAACCACTCTAAAAGAGTGAAATCTCACTCCAAAAAAGAGCCAGCTGAGTGACGCATCTTTTAGAGTGAGATCCACTCAAAATAAAGAGTGAACAAAATAACTCTAAGGAAAGAGTGAACTGATAACTCCTTTTTAGAGTGAACTAGTCACTCTTATAGAGTTGTGATTCTTTAGGAATTTTGTTTGTTTGGTGAGTATATTGTATGTGTAGGTCATAATTCATAGCATCGTGACATGAATGAATATTGTGGCGCATCATTGGCATGATTCAGTGAGACATGCATGATTGTGGCATGCATGACGTGTATGATCACGGTATGCATGCCCGTGACATGCATGATTGTGCGTTTCGTACATGTGTAAGCCTAGCCTGGCCGGGAGCCTGGCGCAGACTACCGTATGTACGAGTGATAATACAGTAAATAACATTTGATGCTTCTCCCCACTTTGTCTGTAAATGCTATGAACTGTGACCGATTTCTTCACTAATTTCAACTTCGTTCAACCGTTTGCTGACGGTCTCACTTAACTCGTCCGCCATGTTGTTCGAAAATAATCAGGCGATTTGCGGCGTTTCTGATTGGCTATTAGTTCACTCCGAAAAAGAGTGAGCATTTTCTCACTCTTTTAAAAAAAAAAAAAAAAAAAACAAGTCAAATTTATACACATGCTCCAGGACCATGCAAATATGGTCCTGGAGCAGTATTTGACTTAGAATATTTCTTCACTGCTCCAGGAGCATATTTCCCATATGGTCCTGGACCATTTTTGTATTCAAATATGCTCCAGGAGCATATTCAGCATATTTAAATATGCTCCTGGACCACATTTTTTGCTCAAGGACCATATGCCAAATATGGTCCCGGACCATATATGACTTAGAATATTTTTCCAGATTATTTATGCTCCAGGACCATATGCTCCATGACCATAATGGCCCTGGACCATATGGTCCTGGAGCATAATTTCGGTCCAAAATCTCATAGAAGCCACGGCAACACCAAGGTACAAGTACCCAAATCGATTTGTGGTTTGCACTCCTTATTTCTGAAACCTCTTTTCATTCATTTAGCTGAGCTGGTATAATTATTGAGGCTTGACCGTCATCGTATTCGGGGAACAAGGGTATAATGAGTACCCTTAAAGGGATACAATGGCATGAAAAATATTCAGACATAATGAAATGTTCCCTCACTGAAATCACTTCCACAAATTTTTAAACAATTTGGGTGTTTACATTTTTTTTTTTTAAAAGAGTAACTAATCTTATTTTTCCCTATAACTTCAACATCCTTCTCAGCAAGGATGCTGACATACTGCAGCATTTTATCAAACTTTGAAATCACGCAGTCGCACAGACGACAGACCATTGCTATTGTTTTTGTGCTGATCCAGTGGCGGATTTAAGGAAAAGGGCCTGTCAGCAGCTTAAGGTGGGCCCCTTTAGCGTCAAGAAGCAACGCAATATCGCACTTTAGTGCGACTAAGGTGTGTCCGAGGGGGACCCTGAGAGCAATATTTTAGGGGACCCTGTCAGCAGCTGCTGACACTGCTGACTCTTAAATCCGCCACTGTGCTGATCCCGGCTAATCCACCTTTCACTTGGCAGATCAATATCTTATACAACAAGCCTGAAGCACAATGTCTAAATCCCAGTCTGAATGTTTTTGAATTGTGTCAAA
>JAMKCH010001614.1:0-75129 GCA_023653785.1 Ophioderma brevispina
TTGCCCTCTTAATTATCATCAAATTAAAACTTCATTAACGACAAAATGACCTGTATATTTTCGGCTTTTTTTACAGTAGGACGAACAGTTGGGCACCAGTTTTAAACAAACCAATGATCTGAAGATTTTTACACCCCCGTGTTACCTGAACCCGTTTTGCCTGTCAACTGGTGTACTATAACCCTCCGGTAGGGAAAACTATACCCGTTTCTGTAAATCCTTGAAATGTACTGAACACGATGGTGTACTTTAAAATACTTTTGTCCCCTTTTATATTTTGACCCTTATAAACCTTGCCCCTTAGAGATACATCCAAGAAACACGTTGTAAAAAATGACACCCCCTGATTTTTTGAATCATCATACATTTTGAATTTAGAAAATTCTTGTGATTTCACAAAATACAGTTCCATCGTACTATTTGTTGCTATATGACCATGGATTCTCCTTTAGAACTCGGACGTGGCTATGTCATAGTGACCAACATGTTGGAAACCTAATTTGAGTGTAACCATGTCAAGTGGTGCCGACCTATTTCTCTGTCGAGCTTACTTTTCAATATTTTTGCTACAACTGGGACGATTCTAGATCAAAGCAATGTGTGCTCCCTTCCAGTAAAGAAAAACTGAATGTGATAAGACTTCCAGCGGAAAAAATCTCCACTTTTTACACAAAAGAGAACAATTACTTTATCCAATAAACAGGACAAAGAATCTATCCATCTCTGCACCAACCCCATGTGTATAATAGGCGTTTCCTAATTGCAGAGCATTCAACGTTTTGTTGTTTCTGTGTTTGTATTTAGTCGATTCTCAACTATGAATCATCGATACGACAAAGAACCGGTGTCATATTTTTAGCGCGTCCGTCGTTTTTTTTTTATGTTTTATTGTCCAAGGACTCCTGGTTTTTAAATTAGAACGTCCCATAGGATTGTGTTACAATTGTGATTGTCCGTCGGACACTGAGGGTTAAATCGAGGGTCCGACGGATACTAAGTTTTATAATTTCATTGTCCTAGACTCCTGGTTTTAATTAGTACGTCCATAGGACTGGTGTTTTTATCAATTTTGTATTGTCCGTCGGACACTGATTTTAAATCTGAGGGTCCGACGTATACTAAGTTTTATTTTCATTGTCCTAGGACTCCTGGTTTTAAAATGGAGCGTCCCATAGGACTGTTTGTGATAAGTTGTTTTTGTCCGCGGAACACCAGGTTTAAGTCTGAGAGTCCGGCGGATGCCGAGTAATATTTTCATTGTCCCGGGACCTCCTGGTTTTAAAATGAAGCGTCCCATAGGACTGTGTGTGATGAGTTGGTTTTTTTTTTTCCGCCGGACACGAAGGGTTTAGTCTGAGAGTCCGACGGACCTAAGTTGCTACTTTTCGTGCTCCTAGTACTTCTGGTTTTAAAATGGAGCCTCCTCATAGGACTGTGTGTGATAAGTTGTTTTTTTGTCGTCGGACACCAAGGTTTAGGTGAGAGTCCGACGGACACTAAGTTTTACGTTTTCATTGTCCTATGACTCCTGGTTTTAAAATGAGCGTCACATAAAAACCACGTTGTGAAAGTTGTTTTTTTCCGTCGGACACCAGGTTTACGTCGGAGAGTCCGACGGACACTAATTCTATTTTTTATTGTCCTAGGACACCTTGTTTAAAATGGAGTGTCCCGTAGGACGGTGTGTATGAGTAGTTTTGTCCGCCGGACCCTAAGGTTTTAAATCTGAGAGTCTGTCGACACTAAGGTTTTAAATCTTAGAGTCCGACGGATACAAACTATCTCTGTTTATTGTCATAGGACTCTGTTTAAAATGTGGTGTCCTATAGGACCTTTGTCTTGTAAACGGTTTTTTCCGTCGGACCAAACGTTTTAATTGTGAGGTTCCGTTGGACACCAAGAATTTAAATCTAGAGTCCCTCGGACACAAGGTGGGTTATAACAATGGGGAGGAAGGAGGAGGGGGGTCCGGCGCGGGGTGGACAAGGTTGCACATTCATTTTTACACCACTGGTGAAACGTGATGCATTTATTATTTGGTCAAATATTTACATGTGATGTTACATGGTCTAGACTCACATCATCTTCGACTGTGGAGCAGGCGACTACCAGCTTCTTTTCCCAATTGTTGCGGTCCTATTTTGTCCTATGTTTTTTAATTTTGGTCTTGTTGGTCTATGAGTATATATTGAGAGAGCGATAAATCAACAAAAAGATACCACCATCCTTGCATTGACATCGGTCAAGTTGCAGCAAAATTTCAACGTCGTTAAAGACAACGCCTTTAGAACGGAGTGACTCATACCAAATGTATTTTGGGGTCTTTTACTTTGGAAAATATTACCTTGTAATGTCCCATTGACTGCGTTTCCAAAACTTTCTCGAGAAACATTGGTATCACGAAAGAATTGAAACACGTTTTTCCGAAATTATTTTGCATCATATTTTTTTACCGTACCGCAATAATAATAATAATAATAATATATAAGAATAATAATAATAATATGTATACTAAAAGTGGAATAAGGCGAAATATTTAATTATTCTTATATTTATAATGAGCTCTTTTTATTGTTTAATTACTAGCCTTTTATTCCACCTCATTTGCATAATTAATATTCATATCCTTTGACGGAATAAAGCGCAAACAAAGGAGGACGTTAAGGCGAAACCGAAAATGTCCCCCTAACGTCCTAACTTTCTTGGATCACAAAAGAGCAGTTCCCTTTAAACCACTATTAGTATAAAACACCAACAATAACCATAATAATAATAATAACAATAACATAAACAAATAATAATAATAAGTATGATATTGTAATCTAATGATACTGATGATGATGACAATTGCAGGATTCCACAGAGGATGGAATAAGCCATGCTACTTGCTATATGATTTAACACCCTTTTTGTGCATTGTTTTTAAGAAACGTCTTTTAGCTACTTCGGGATCTTGGGTTGACATGATAGTCCTATAACGAAAGAGTGTGTGGTGCTTTGTGCAAATATTATAAAAATAGTGCATTTTCTCCCCGTTTTTGACCCTTTGACCTATGTGTGTGTGACCTTGGACCTCAGATTTGTTCTTTTCTCAGGTCAGCGGTCCTTTTGACCAATTTTGGGTCATAAAGTGCATTTCTACCCAAATTGACCTTAGATGACCTTTCCCCTTTTGGGTCACTGCTAACATCTGCAAACTAAGGTCCGACCGTCCCTCCCTTACCTCATGCCAAATATCACCCCTATGTCGAAGCATGGCGAAACCCATATGCCGGACAGACGACTCGCAGCATAGTTTGTGGCGTTGTCATGTTGTATACTACTTCATAAGTTGGCCAAAATTGGATATTTCAATTTAAGGTTTAAGGACATCCCATATAAGCACTTTCCAACTCTGTTGTGAAATTAGCCTACAGTGTCAAAATGCAAAAAAAAATTCATGGATTCACACAAGTTGGAAGTGATTCTCTGGATCCCTTATACCTAAAAACTGAAAAATCAATTTTTGGCCACAAAAGATAAGTAGGAGACAACTCCCCCTGACGAAGACAGATAGATCTCATTTTAGTAGTATGGATATTACATATATATGTGTTTACACATTTTTGACAGTATTTTGGAAAAGGTGCCGCCATCCATTAAAAGTGGACATTGAGAATATAACATCAATTGGTTGTTTTTCATATGATGTGATTAAGACCATGCAAATGAGGTAAACGTTTCATATAGAAGTCCATTGATATGCAGTTACCATTGATTCGTCATGCGCTGTATTACTTTGTGCATAGCCCTTGACGGAATGAATGGCCATACCAATCATTTGCATCAATGGGAACTGTCTATATGAACGTCGAACGAAAATGAAAAATGAATACTGGCCAAATCACATTGCCCCAGATCATGTGTTGAGGGCCGCTTTCCCTTGGTTTTTTGTTTTCAAATGGTGGGGGCAGCCTTATGGGATTGTTAATCTTGTAATAAGTCCAAGAAAAACTTAGTCTCAGTTTTTTTGTCTTAAAATTATGTGTTGTGTTCCTTTTTTTTTTACAAAACCAAAAAACAACAAAATAATCAGATTTTTTTTATTAATTCGCGCCATGGTGTTTTTGGAAATACACAGTATGTCCACTCCAATGTACTCTTCTCTGCTTACCAAGGTATTAAAACACACTTCACACAATGACGTAACACTAAGATCCTTATAGTTCCCACTTGAATTTTTATTTTCCCACATTTTGAGACCAATTTTTTGTCAAAAAAAAGTACTGAGTATCGCCTAAATTTAAGAAAAAAATAAAATGTAAAAAAAGAAATAATAAGTGTAAAAACCGCCCTCGCCGCATAGAGCTATGAAATAAAACATTTAAGCTATGCGCAAGGGAAGCTGAGACAATCCTTTTTTGCCTAATTATTATAAACATTTACTCACATTTGCAAGCTATTTATGGAAAATATTCCATTTTATAGTACTGTTTGAGAAGTTTTGACGGCCATTTTGAAAACCAAAGGGCCCAGCCATAAAAAAAACGAAATTGGGAATTTCACATCAGTTGACACCTGTTCTTTATGATGTCATTAAGCACTTAGCTTAAGGAATTGACATCTTTTCTTTATGATGTCATTAAGCACTTACTTAAAAACCTAGCAAAACTTCTGATGCAACGTGACATTTAAATTTTTTACTTTCAACATTAAAACATAATGGTGAACATAAAACCAAATTGAAAAAAAAGAACACTGTCTTGCTGTGCCAATACACAAAGATTTTTAGAATAATATTTGCGGTGCTGATTAAATTGTTCAAAAAAGTTTAACCAAGCTCAATCAAGTTTACTCAATTGAGGTTGTTTGCACTCCACATTTTTGAAAAAAAAATGGCTAATCAATTAAAAAAGGAATGGAATATCTGCATGAGAAAATATGTCATCCAGATCCTTTCATATTTTTGGTATGATGGGCCATTTAATTTGGAATTTTAAAAAACCTTAACATTGAGCTTGGCAAACATGCTTGTTGTCACTTGTCAATAAATCTTATTTTGGTAGTCATTTTTTGAAGAAAGGTTAAATCAATGCATTTCATAATGAGTCTTTAAAGGCTTACTCAGAGATTTCCAATGAGGGCTCCCCAATTCAAAGACATCGGTTTTTTTTTTTGCATCTATTATGCTTTCCATGTACTAGTCACTGTTTTGAGAATAGCTAAGTCAATCAAATGTTCTTCATATAAAATCCCAACTTTGTTATAAAAAGTCGAATCGGATTTTTGTTTTACACGTTATCCTATGGCACGTAATCTGACATACATGTTTACTACTGGCATCAAAACGAAAGATCGGATAATCATCTCAAACTTTTGAATTGTTGGGGGTGGGCATTTATGTTACGACACACACTGCCAAGAAGTATTGCAACATTTAGAAACGAATTCATAATCACCAATTGATTTCAAATTTTACCATGGAAAATGCTGACCACTTCATACGTATTGTAATTCGCAAGTTTTGTTGTTCCAACGATGTTATTCCGCAATGGGGCCCACGAGAGTGAAAAAACGCTATATTTGATTGTCAACGTTCCCAAAATATGGCGGATAAAAGTAACAGCAAACGTATTGTCGATTGCACCCAGAAGGACTACAGACACAGACACAAAAGATAAGGCTTCAAAACAGCCCTTAATGGATGACGAGTTCATTAGGGTTTACTTAATTTTTATGGAGCAAAATCCAATGGTGGTTGTGTGGACGCGGAAACGGATAAAGTCGAGTGAAAACAGTGGTCTTCGAAATTTCGAGAAATCCGAGACACCTGAAATGCAATTCTAATGATAAGTCACATGTTTTAACGTATCATATGTAAATTACGCATTCTACATTACATGACACACAGCACAATGTTTTTTATGTTGGTGTTAGTCAGTTTAGGTTTGGAATAATTTTGGGCCGGTTCAGTCCCAACGGTGCCTTTTAAAAGTTTGTTTACCGAGTCCAACGGTGATGGACATGCTTCCATCTTTTATGACATTATCTCATTTACGCGGCCATACAACACACCATTTTTCGCCCTAAAACTTTAGAGTAGACCCTGCAAACTCGTAAAGTTCGTTAGCGACTATTTAACAGCCATTTTGACGTTCCTCTGCCTGTATTCCCTCTGGAGTACAAATCGGCCAGTTATCCTTAGCCAGCTTCTTCAACCGCATATTAAGGGATAATGAAAATCAAATTAAACGTTTGTCGCACGACTTGATTCTGGGAAACATCATCTGTTTTGAAACCCCCACTTTGACAATAATTACGTCATGTGTAAAGTCCCTGAACTCCTGATCAATTTTGAATCAATTGTAAATAAATGCTTTTTTTCTGGCCATGTTGCAATACTTTTGGCCAGTGTGTGTATCGTTAGTTCTAGTTTACTATTTTTAATTAATTAACAGCCCTAAAATTAGATATTTTAAATCTCTAAATCTCTAGAGTCCCGCTTTATATAAAAGTAATAATATATCATTCGAAAATCATCACGAAATTAAGAAGAAACCAATAAATATATAAAACAAAGAGAGGCCCAAAAAAACTAAATATCATATCAAAACCACGTTGAAGTGAAAGTAGAGCCATGCTGGAGATTTCGAACCGTTTATTAATTCATACCATTAAATAACACAACTATATATATTCTACACCATACCTACTTGTAGCCTGAAGGTCTTACCGCTGTACCACGCAGGACTGCTCGAAATCGCCGCCATTTTAATTCAATAAATGCCTTCGTCTGGTAGTGTTATGATATTTATATCGGTCGCTGGGCGGGAAAAAACCTATATGTGCATTTGACCTTTAAGAGAAAATCCTCACATGTAGTAAAAACGTTTTACATGGCAAAACCTCATTGGAACATTTTCAAGAGACACCAAAACTGAATAATTGCTGTGTAATGCCTTGCACAACAAATGTTTTCCTTTCTAAATATATAAGATAATTATTTACTCCCAGATATGAAATATAACTGCCAATATGATTCCTAGCAACACTATTTGGCTTGAAATTCGGACTGGAACCCGATTGATGTGACCAAAATGCACAATGAGGTTTTTGCACTGGGGCCCCATTGTACATATGTGGTTTTGATTTGACCTCTGGAGTTACATATGAGGGTTTTACCCGCCCAGCGACGATATTTATATAAATATATTAAGGGAAATATGACTTCATGTCACAGTAATGCAGAGTCCTGGGACCTGGGGACTCTCAATTTCGTGATAGCTGTAATGAATCTGACTGTTCCCAAAAATAGAGTGTCCTAATCATACAATTAATTTGTTTGTTTTTAGGATACAGTATAACTTCATCGATATCTTCAAGCAAAATTATTCCGGCATAGGACAGCTAATATCAGAGAAGACTGGGTTTTGTCCATAGGACACCAGGTTTCTAATGAGTGATGTTGTCTACAGACAGTAGGTTACAAAGGATCGATGTCCCACGGACAAACTTGTTATAGAGAGCGAATGTCCGACGGACGACACATTAGAGCAGAGCCAGTGTTCGACGGACAGCAGGTTTCAGACACTGGGGCGTCCGGGGACAGACAGCAGGTTTCAGAGACTGGGCGTCCGTTGGACGCCCCCAGTCTATGAACCTGCGGTCTACCGGACAATTTTATAGGTAGGACTCTCAGTGTCATTACACGGTACATTTGTTTTGAGAAGCACTTATTTCTAGGGACTGTTCCGTATTTGATATACAGAGAAAGGGTTATGGGAAAAGTTCTCTGTCAATTTCTATTTTCTAAACATCGTTGACATTATTCTTTTATAGTATCTAAATGGTAAACGATTTTTATTTTAAAATGAGCGAGGGCCTTCTATCTCACAGAGAAAAACCAGACAAAACAAAAAACAAAAACTAATCTTGTAGCAACCTTAACGTCACCTTCCTAAAAACTTGACTAACATAGTTAAAAGTGGCGGTGTGTGAAATGGAAATGAAAAGTCAGAAGACTTTATCAAACTTATAGCTCTGGGTCTATAGCGATCAAATGTAACCGTCGTAACCAATAGAGTTCAATCTATTTCATATCCGTTTTCAATTTAAGGTTTCATCGTTGAATCCATTCATCGAAAAACAAACATTCATTAAGATGAACACAAGTTAAACCGTAACCTATAAAGGATACCCTTTCTAGGGTAACTTTCCCCGTTCAAGTGTACAATCAGTAACCTTTTTTACACCCTATCCACAACCGAACTTCTTCACAACATTGTAGATCATACTAAAAAGCGCGCTACTGCTTAATATAATTAACCTTGCTTGGGCCATTTGTATAGCTTTATACCAAGCAACAAAAGTCAAACAATTCTCCCGGGTCCAAAATCTCAAATTACAATTTCATCTATAACTATAAAGATCGACCTTCGCCATGTTTGTTTTTCCCTGGAGGCTGCCCATTTGACCCAGGAGGGTCCGCCATGTTGAATGTGTACCCTAATCACAGGTAATACCCTTCCCATAGTGTCTCTCGCTTGACCAGAGGTCGCCATGTTGAATGTGTAGCCCTATTCAGGTAATACCGTCCCATCGGTGCTCCCTCGATTGCTTGGTGTTTTTGTATTCAAACTGCTGATTATATGATGTAGATTTCATTGAGATTGTATTGGATTCCCGTGGTTTGACAAAAGTAAGTACGTTAATTGTGGTACCGGTAGTCTAAGTTACGAGGTATCATTCAGTTCGTGGCTTAATTACCCCTGGTCCTTCGAGTTTGACCTTTGTTGCTATTTCTATTAAAAATTATTTATTTCTTGTGCTAAAAATTAACATAGAAGCCTACTGTAAAACTTCAAGATTGATTTATACTAAGTATTTTAATTATTGAAAGGTTTCTAATGATCCAGCAACGTGTTATTTGACCGCAAATTCGTACGTTTGTTCTCGCGTTAAATCGTGATCGCGTGGGCGAGTTTGACCTCTCGATTTTATTGAAAAATATATTTATTTTGTTGGAAACCAAAAAATAAGAGGATAAAGATACCTCATATATCAGTTGAAAAAATACTTTAAGCATTTTTTTGTATTCATTAATTAGCATCATTATCATTAACGTATTTTTGGAAGAAATAATTGTGACCTTCCCGTCGCCTGACTATTTATATAATACAAGAAGGCTGAACTGGACACTCGCGCACTGATCTTTCCCGCGTCCTTGGTATAATGTTTTGTACTGCATGCCTTTGGAGGTCGAATGACAATGACATAAATATTTTAGGCCTAAAGTAAATATCCTTAGCGGATACTATTAGCTTATTAGCTAGAAGAAAGCAGGTCTGGTTTAAAACCTGCATTGGCACTGCATTAAAAGGGGATGGCCCGATTAAGTAGATACAGATTTAACATTTTGATAGAAATTGACCCTGTGGGGGGTGGTCTCAACACCAAAGACCATACGGATGTGCCACAGACATCGGTCCCCTTTTTAACCTTCTGGTTTATCAATGACCGCTTTTTTTCATGCCATTTTGGTATAGCAATGGGTTGGTTTTTATTTCAAAATTTCTCCATGGCCCCATATAAAGTATATCAGATTTTAATTTTGATAGAATTGCTCTCAGGGGGGGTTCCTCAACACAAAGATCCATACGGGTCGTGCCACATACATGGGTCCCAATTATTTCAGCCTTCCTGGATGCCCTAAATCAATTTTTGTTCATGTCAATTAATTTTTGGTATAGCATGGGTGTTCTTTTTTCAAAGTTTCTCAATTTGTTTGGAAATTAGTCAAATTTTCCTCAATCGGAAGCCAAAAGGTTCTAAAAATGGTTGGAAATTAGTCAAATTTTTCCTCTTTTCTTCAATCCGGAGAAAAAAAATTTGCTTAAACGTAATTTAAATTATATTTAAAAAAAAAAATGGCAAATTTGGGTTTAATTTGGGCCAAATTTCATCGCTTATATAGGTGTGGGTTCCCCTTTTTTGGCAAAAAAATGTATAAGCTCTAATAAACAAAACGGGTCCTACTTCCAGGACTCTCGGAGGCACGTCCCTACCCAAACCAAAAACCCCGGGAATTGCCGTTACCCCCACCCAATCCATAAAGTTTTCCCGCCGATATTTCAATTCCGTTTTGAGGTGAGAGTATGTTAGAGCCATGAAAACATTTCCGTAAGTTTAGGGCCCAAATACTGCGCCTTTCACCAAAAAAATAATAAAAAAAAAAAAAAAAACCGATAATTTTGTGCATATGGAGCCTGGAGATCCATATTCAAAATCCAAAAACGTGATCGTGATGGTTGGGCATGTCGTAGTGTCATCATGATTGTAGTATACCCGGATCATTACAAACCCAAGCTAACGAGAGATCTTTTTTAATTAATTCTTTGCAACTTCATCAAATCTGACAATCGATTAAAATTATCTTCAATTTTGTAGGTCTAATTCCAAAATCAAGGTTGTTATTTAGCTATAAGTCCTCGAGTTTTGATTTCCAGTTTATGTGCAGTTTCAATGATGTCCGACGCGTGTGGTATAGGATAGTGTGTGAAGGCCAACTCAAGAGGATTTTTTTGCCATTGGGCGTAACCAGCGTGGGTGGGGTGGGGGGCAGGGGGGCGCAGCCCCCCTCCCCCCAACAGAACTCTTGCCCCCCCCCTTCAGCCCCCCAAATGAACTGACGTGTTGTAGCGTTTCTATGGAGAAGGACCCAAAATTTGCCCCCCAAAACGCCGTGCACGCCCTTCAGCCCGCGGCCCCCCCCCCCCCCCATTTGCAAAGGTCTGGTTACGCCACTTGAGATTTTTGCAGAGGTGTTTTTGATAATTCTAACCTTAAAAATTTTCGTACAAGCACCAGAAAAATTATATTTGCCGATTTTTTGCCGCTGTTGATAAATTGGAAATAGCATTTCAGACACGTACATACCAATGTGCGGTTGGCAGGATATATAGTCCCCCGGGGCTCACAGTATGGCAATCGATTCAGTTTGACTCTTCCGCAACATTAGTTTCACGCTTTTATATTCCGTTTCGTTTATGTTTTCATAATGTTCACTTAACAAGTAATTAGCTTTTCAAAATTGTTATCATCACAGATATTTTCAGGTTATAAAATTTCACTTTTTAACATTGCATGACAAATTTATGAACAACGAAAATGTCGTTAAGATCGGAGCAAAGGTAGGCCCAGACAGTGCGGTGTCAGGGTGATCATGGGGCGGGGTGTGTGCCTTTCCCCGCATTTTTTTTTCTTTTTCCCAGTATCCCCCCCGCCTGAAACGCCCCTCCCCCCACCCAGAAAAATAATAGATCTTTGGCAAAATCAGTGATTTGGGGCAAAAAAACAAAGCACCAATTTTTTAGCAAAAACAGCAATTTGGGACCAATAATGGTTAACAATCTGCAAAATTTGGCTTCCCAAAATGTAACTTCGTCCCCATCCCTACCACCCACCGCCGAAATCCCCCCCCCAAAAAAAAAAGAAGAAAACATATACGGAACATGCAGAAGGCACTATGATGAGTCAGGTAAGACATACATCTGCCACCATCTGTAGCCCTGCGGTGCCCGGAAGGAGCAGGAATTTGAGAAAATAGCCTTACTTTCTTTTCCCAAGAGGCTTCCCGCTTCCCGTATGAGCTACGTCAATGAGAACCCCTTTTCCTCCGCGACCATAGCTACCCAACTGGGGGGGGGTGTCTTTGGGGCCGGGAGTGCGGTGTGAGTTCCTTGTTTTTGCACATTTAATTTTGGCAGTATTAAATGTTTTCAACCACCTGGCTTCATAGCGCATGTTGAGCTGGGGGCCTAAAACTCGACAGCTCTTGACATATCATTTTGCGGCATATAAGGCAATACACTATCTTTGGAGAAAATATAGTAACGTCTCTTTAAGTTTTGCGTCATGTGCAGAGTGATCATCCCGTTTAGTGACCGCTCCATTCAAACTCTAGCGTTGCGCCCCGCGCGAGCGCGGGCAACCGCTAGTTCTGTAATATTTCCTAGACACGTAGTACAATTTGTGTTTCAATAGATCGAAGTCCATATTAGCGAAAAATGTCAGTGGTTTAGTAACTGAACATCGGCTTTATGCGTTGACAGTGGGAATTGCACAAGGTACAATTACACTTCATTCACAAAATCTTTCCCATACATGACATTGTTCCATTATACAGTTTGCTAGTTCCGATATTTCGTCCGTGTTGTGTCATCCACTTCACATTGCTATCGGACCTCGTGCCACAGCGCATTGCCATGTCCGGTTTCCACTGAATGTACATGCATGACCCTATCAGTAATTGGTGGAATAGAGCACACCAACAAGTATTAGGGCATGGTTACGTTCGTAATTAAACGTCGTCCCCTCGATTTGTTGGTGGTTTCCGAATTCTTTGACGTGTGTTCGCAATGGAGTAGCGGTTCCTCCCGGCGGCATATCTAGGACTACCTTTATAAATATTGCTGATTGTCCGTAAAAGTTTCTTCGTGGCTATAATATTCCGCCGCCCTGATGTAGGCCAAGAATTTTCCAATAAAATTGGAATTCAGCCTTATGACGTGCTACCATGCCCTATCAGTTGGTTTAAAAAAATCGAAACCGTCTTCGCCTGGCCATTTGAGAAAATTGCGGAACGTAAACTATGTTTGGGTGATTGTTAAAATCATCGACAACCTAATTATTTTGTCTCAAAGGCAGCCATCTTGTTGGAGTAGGCTGATAAGTTAAGGTATCCACTCTATCTAGGCCGATGGATAAGAAATCTATCGTAGCGAAACCGGGGTGCAAACGCTGCTAATAAATATTAACTCTCTACAATTGGATTCTATAAGTTTTTTATTATTTCGTGAAAAGTTTCCTGTTTCATATTAATTTCGAGGTTAATTTGTATCAATTCGCCATGCATAGAAGCCCGCGTCATGACTGTCAAACAAGCAATACAGTATGTATTCCTTCTTATATTTTGAAAGTAAATTTCACGAATCATTTAAAGGAATATCTCGTGATCGACAGCCTCGCGCATTCCCCCTACTTACTACAAAAAAATGAGATTTTCATATAATCTGAAATTTTGTATTTGCTATCGGTAAACGAACATAAATTACCACACAATGGCTATATGGGGCAGCGTAATGCCAACATTCGCTCATAACATCAAAACGCAGTCACATATTTCTTGCCATAAATGATGTGACCTGTGACATAAATGGCATATTTCTTGGCATAAACGATGTGACCTGTGACGTAATTGGTGCAGTCATTGCAACATAGAATTAGCAGTCAAGCTACAGTCAAAACTTTACACTGAAAATTATGTATTTATTTTAAAGAATATTTCGTAGAATATTCCGTTTTATTCTGTTGAGACGATAAGTAAAACATGATTCAAATAGATTGTGTCAACAATCACATGGTGCGGTTTAACTATACGCGATTTCTTTGATGCCAATATTGTCAGATAAATGGAGGCAAACCCATTTTACTTTTTATACTTGAAGAGACGCAATGCATTTCCAAAATATGCACCCTCATTTTTAGAAACTTATTTAATATTTAAATGCACACCAATGTTTTAAATCATATCATTCTGAAGTGAATAAGCCAAAAACGCCGTTTTCATGTAGTAAAAGATGAGTTAGTATTTCCTATCGTGCATGAAAGAAATCAAAACATGCTTTTCTGTAGGATCGATTCGGACAGCAAGCAAGTTAAGCTTAATATTTTAACTTTACTTTTTTTCTACTTATTTTCCCAATAAACCTCTCAAACGTTCTCGGTAGGTGCTCTACATCCATTCAAGTGCAAATTTAGAGAAATTTGCATCCTCAGAAAATTCCCCTTTAAACACTTCCGATATCTTTTTATGTGTAAATTCACCGTTCGAGCTAAAATTTGCAGGAATTATCATTCTTAGAATATTCCCTCCTATTTCTTAACAGAAATCTTACATTGTAGTAGCTAGGGGGATGATCCTTAAAGCACGAACTGTGTCGTCAACCGTTACAATTGAGGCGTTTGGATAACATTGCCAAACAGTAACAAGCCATGAAAACGTGTTTCTAAAGTAATCTATCAACTCCATACGTCATGCAATTATATTTGTCTAGATGCTTCAAATAACAAATTATGAAATAAGACGGCTATTTACTCTCACTGGGAAAACGTATTGCGTTACATATTGAAATTATGCCTCAGTGAAACCCGTAAATATTTGTGCAATTGTTGAAGATCAGTTTGGTCTCTTGTTCCCATCCGTAACGTTTAAACAAACATTGTTGATCAGTGTTTGATCCCTTACTCTTTATACCATTGAGTAAAAAATATTGAAGTATCATGATGGTTTTTTTTTTTGTGTGATTTCCTGCAATTGTTTTTGGATTCCTTAAAGCAATAACAGCACATTTCTAAAGAGCGCCCCCAATTGTCAAATTTGATATTTTGGCAGAGTTATGTTGGTAATTATCAGACGTTAGTCTGTACCGTGTGTCCCAAAAAAACGCAACACTTGGTGGCAGGCGTCATAAGTTTTGAACAAAAGCACGTGACTACTTATTCTTTGTTGTAAAGTAAGATTGGAATGTTAGCTAATATTCCTGGAAATTTCATAAAGGCAGAGTCAATAGTTTTTAAGATATGACCCCAACAATCAAGTAACCCGCAGAACCCATTTTACAAAAATGAGAAGCTGGTTAACTACAAGACTGGCAATGAAGAACAGAATGGCAAATAGAATATTGATTGCAATCAGCATTTACTAAGTCAAATGACTGCATTTACATAATTATTATTTAACTTATCATAATAAAACATTAATTTATTGGTGATAAAAATATGTTTCAAGAAGATATAAAACTATGACTAAGTCATAGATAAGCTCCACATTACAAAAAATGATAAATGCGTTGGGCTGCAACTTGCTTGTTACTGAAATAATGTTACATTCTCAACTTTATGAAGGTAAAACCTATGTTTTCAACACAAAACTCAATAACAATATCAGTATATTTATTCTGTCATTAAATTTTGGGTTAAGATAACTCTGTGTGTGCCCTCACAAAATGATGATGAATGATTAGCTCTAATCCAATGCAGTCTTATTTGGACAATACGAAGAGTTCGTTGATCATACATTCCTAATTCGATCTTTTAAAGCTTTTTAAGTGTGTTAAAATGCATGTTTTTTTTAGTTGTTATTACCAATGGAACATTCATATGCTAATATTTGTTGCAGCCCCTGTCTTTTAAAAAGGGGAAATGGTGGACGGGTGGTTGGGACTTTGAGATTCATATTGGTGGTCCTGGGCGCAAAACTCACAGTCCCGTATTTGTAGTTAATAGCGCCTCAATTTGGTTAAATGGGTCCTGCAGGTTACTTAATTTCTGGGGCCATATCTTAAAAAATATTGACTCTACCTTTATGAACTTTTCAGGGATATTAACTAACAATCCCATCTTACCTAACAACAAAGGATAAGTAGTCATGTGCAATTTTGTTTCAAACTATTAGGCTCCTGCCACCAAGTTTGCGGGTTTTTTTTTGGACAACAAACAAAACGGTATATTGGAATTGGTCTACTTTTGAAATCCAAAAATGTGCCGACAGAAAACAGTAATGTGCACGTTTGGGGGAGGTACTGCCTTTTGCATTGTGAGAAAAAATTTGACTTCTGTCAACGGTTTTGAATAGAGGGAGCGGGTTTTGGGAGCTATAAATTGGATTGTTATGGTTTTGAAGTCTTCTCCAGGCCGAAGGCTTGTTTTGTTTTGTTTTTTGTGAAGGAAAAAGGTGGAATTTTTGGACGATTTGTGAGGCAAGTAGTTTTTTCAGAAATGCAAGAATGAAAGTACATCTAGAGACTTCCAATGTAGAATATTTCCATTCCTAATGGTGGTATCATATTGAGAAAACATATAAAGAGTGTGTCGCAGGGAGAGAGAGGGGGTGAATTATAAACTATTGGGAATCTGAGGGCATTTGGATGATTTATAACACAGAACATTTTAGAGTATTACTGAAGAAAGATATAAGTTGGTTGTTTTTTTTAATTGGTAGAAGAATGTTACCTTTTTTTGCAAATGGTTTCAACTTGCATTGTGGAACAAAGAATGTTGAAGAAATCAATGAAACAAAAATCCAATAACCCCCTAATACATGTGTCAATTATCCAAACTAATTGCTGGTAAAATATTTAACATCACAATTTTAAACATGCATCGAGTTCCTCATCTATTGTGTTTGGTATATGGTGAAATAGATTAAATATTCTACTCTCATAAAGCTTTACCACCCACCTAATTTGTGCGTCTTAATGCTTTGCAGAAAAATCAGTCATGAATTCCAATATCCCATAATACATCGTGTCACATTATCCCCGTCTACACAGGCATATAGCAAATCACAGATGTGGATCATCAGGTCCCCATATTGTGTTTTATGGGATACGGTGATACATGCATTATAATCATGTTTCTTGTCCTTGGCCACTTAAGTGCTCTCCTCCATGGGGCTGCCTCTATGGTCTATAGGCCTACTGAACTCTTTATGTCAAATTTACAATGTTTTTTCTTGCTAACTAATCTAATAAATTCAAATAATTTAGCTCATGCTGTGGCTAGAGTTAGTTATAATCCAAAAATGTTTGTAAATGAGAAACAAAATAAGTCCAATTTGAAATCTTAAACATGACATCTTGTCATATAGTTTTTTTTTTAGGTATTTGGAAAGACTATGTAACATGTAGAGTTGGAAATGTGGTCCAGGCTGTAAAATCAGAGAAGTGAGAAGTATGAGAGTGATGGGTGAGCGGGCACTCAACTTTTTTGCGTACGGATTGTGTGGCCGAACTTCCACTAGAGCTGTGCACTGAGTTTGCTTTAATTATGGCCCTTTCGAATTAGAACAAATTGGAGGAAACTTGTAGGCTTTTGAACTAAAATTTGGCTCAAATTCAGCTAAGGAAAAAAGGGAGAGTATGAGAGTTAGAGGGCGAGAAGACCGGGGGGCACTCTGGGTAGGGAAGTGTGTTGCCCGACTTTTTGACTTAGGACTTGGAACTGTTTTTTTTTGGACTCTTTTAATTATGGCCATAGAAAATGGATTTGGGAGGAAATAGGCAAGCTTTTAGAACTCAATTCGGCTCAAATTAAGCTGCTTCTGAGGCAAACTATTTCCCAAAAGGGACCTCAAAAACTAAATTAGCTTCAACTGAAGTATTAAGTACTCAGTGCTGGAGTGCTGTAGCGGCATGAAATGGGGTTGTCCGGGAAAGGAGAACCCTGTGTTGGTTTGGAAGGAGACCATGGGCTAGTTGAGGAAGTGGACCCTGGGGTAATTGGGAAGCGAATCTGGGTTTAGTTCATAAAAGATCATGTTGTCGGAAACGGAGACCTATGATTTTGGAATTGGCCAAGTTTTGGGTTAGTTGGGCAAGGGCACCTGTGTTAGAGGAGGAGAATTTTAGTTACTTGACTGCTTGAAAGAAGGATGCTCGTGGCAGCTGGGAAGGGGCTCTGAGACAGATGAAAAGGGATCTTGTGTAGTTGAAAGGGCCAATTGTGGCAGTTAAGACCTTAGACTCTGGGGATGTCAATAAAGTGGACTTAAGTTGCAAGGGGCCCTGGGGTATTTAAACAGGTGCCCTGGGGTATTTAAACAGAGGGCCCCCCCCCCCCCTGGGTAGTGCCAAAGTTTAATAACACTACAGGTCACGTCTTGCTACGGTTCCGTACGGGACCTAACAACCCCCCGTCACGAATTGCGAAGAGCCGAGAACCGCGAAATTCTAGTTGTCTATGAAACATACTGCAACGAGAATACTCAAAAATGCGTATTTATTTATCATAAAATAATATAAGCGGTTTTGTAATTAGAATTGGGGTCCCACATTGTACTTAAAACGTCAAGCTGGAAAAGCTAAGTTAATGTCCGTCCCCTGGATGAAATAGTGCCCACCTCAAATAGTGACCTCTAACTTGACTTGCATGAACTGATGGAACAACTAATAGATTAGCGTAGACACGTATATGTCGCTATTTCCCGGCTTTTCATATTTGAAGGCCGGTTCCAGCAGAATTATTATCGGAGATCCTCCGTATTAAATTTCTACCTACAAAACTCCTTCTGTTGCGACACATCGACATTTTTGAGCTTAATCCATTCACAGTGATAGTTTACTAGCCAGTACCAATGCAACCATGTAAATCTCAAAATTTTTTGGAAAATTTTGGCGCTCTTTCAAAAATGTGCTATTATTTATTGCTTTACTATTTTCCCTTCTACACGTGTTTGGTTTAATACGGCCCTAAAATCAATTTTGGCCAATATTATACAATTACCGTATTATCATTTTTATCCTTGCAAGCTATTCCACTATCGTGAAGCATATTATTAGTTTTTGATCGAGAAATCGCCTCTCTTATCAGTTACGTGTAAAAACATAATACTCTCAAGCTTTATTGGATTTTATCCTCAGCCCAACAACCTATACCTACATTGTTATAATAGAAAAAATAATATGCATTGTTCTTGCGTTGCTTTACACAAATGTCGTGGAAACAGGCTTTCGTGCTCACACGGCATCATTGTTTTATTTGAGGTTTGTTTTGTGGTTTTTATTGCTTTTTTATGGCACTGTCTCAGACTAGAACTAGTGGCGATATATCTGTACCTTGCGTTTTTTTGCTTAAGATGAGAATGGACTTATCCCGGTATACAGTAAGCAATTGATTCACTAGTGTCATTGATTTTGTGTAACAATCAAGATCTTCAACTGCCCTCTTCTCAACACTCCTCCCTCCAGTAAACAATCGACGTATACCCATTCAAAAGCATTTAGCCACATTTTTATTGAGAGGCGGCGCCCTCAATTTTAAAATTTTGAGATTTCCTTACAACGGTTTGCATTGGTAACGGGCTATAACTATACCTGTGAATGGTTAAGCTCGAAAATGTCTATGTGTCACAAACAAGAATTTTGTAATAGAAAAATTAATATCGGGATCCCGATATAATTCAAAACTGCTGCTGGAAACGGCTCCAATGTGAAATAGCCGGAAGTAGCACCATGTACATATCTAACGCTCATCCATAGTTGTTTTATTGGGTTCATCAGGCAAGTCAAGTTAGAGGTTTATGTTCCTTGAGGTGGCACTAATTTCATCATGGACTGACATACACGTAGCATTCTCCAGCTCCGCCGTCAAGTCCAATCTGGGATCCCAATTTTAATTACAAATGCCTTATTTTATGATAAAATCCGCATTTTTTAGCATTTCGTTTGCAGGTATGGTTTCGTAGACAATGACCAACATAACTCGGCAAAAATATCCAATTTTTGAAAATTGGGGGCGCTCTTCAAAAAATTGACTAATATTGCTTTAAATTTGATTCGTTTGGTCCAATGTTATTAAATAATGTCCCATCAGACACAAAATCGCATGCATTATAAACCGGTATTAAAGGCCTTACCTTTTCCTTCCCCGTATCGATTGGTTTTAGAACAGAGCAAGGATTAACATTACTGATGAAAGTACTGTTCCATCACAATACGATGTAATCCGAGAGCAAAGAGCTCAAATGAATCCATTCAATATCAATTTTACCTTATTTAATATATTTATGTTACTTACCTTAGAAGTTGATAGAGGAAAAGGTGAAAGGCTTTCATTTTGTTCCACCATTTGCGCACTTACAGTCTGAAGCGTGGGAGTCTGTCTTAGGTGTGTGATGCGTACAAAGTTGTTTAAGAAATCTTAGTCCATGTTATTTGTATGGAGGATATACGCAAAATAGGCTAAGGTCCAATTTTATTCAGCAAAGGTCAAGTTCTTATTCTGGTTTGATTGAGTTTAAAAGTATCTTTTTAAAATTTTAATAAAATTACATTGATTTAAAGTATGTTTGGTATATTTGCCCTCTTGGCATCTACTCGTGGTTACAAGGGAGGGGGAACTTTCCCCACACACTTCAATGGGGGACATGACAAATTCCAGATGCTCAAGTGTAGGTCTACCTACATAATTTTAATTCAATGTCATTTTAATCATTTTTTAAAGATACTTTTAAACTCACTCAAACCAGTACAACCTTGACCTTCGCTGAATAAACATTCGACCTTTAGCCTATTGTGTGCTGTCTATCTCCATAACGATTGCATTTTTACAGACACGTCACCATAGACTTTTTTAAGCTTTTGTTTAAAAAAAAAAAAAAAAAAAACACGAACATATTGAGCTATACTTAATGTTATTTGGACCATTATTATTTAAAATTTACCCTTAAGAAACTTTACAAGGTGGTTGTTCCGATTTATGTGTATGTGTTCTCTACTTTATAGAAGAACCTGCACTTGCCATACAACCCATCAAACTTGCGTTTTTGATGGTAGAAGACTCAATAATGCATGTTGCACAGCCCTATTCAATTACTGTGCTAATAAAGTGGTTAACCACTAAACGACGGCGGTTTGTTGTTTATATCTTGGGAATGAAATGGATTCAAGGGCTCAAGTTTCAGGACGACAATGAGACAAATACGGTCTTTTCACTGATATCCAATCGATACTACTTCCGGGTAATTCAAGGGGGGTCCCAAGACGATCGGACACGCACCTTTACAATAATTCTTCATATTTATAATTTGTGATTTGCATTATGTTGCACATGATTTTTTCACTCATCACTCACTCACTCACTCACTCACTCACTCACTTCCCTCACTTACCACCCCCCCAACCCGCAAAGCGGACACTCCCTACTGGTGAACCCAACTTACTACGAGTTTCCGCTTGTGTACCCCACGTACATATACGAAAACTAAGCTACCTTATTATATCTAATGGGACACGCGAAGCAAAAGAGATTTGAGGCCTATTTCGTGTTCGTTCGTCGTTTTCCACTTGGTTTCCGCCCTAAAAATCGTTTTCTCGTTCTTAAAAATGAAGTAATGCTCGATTATTTTTTTATTTGATTTCATGAAAACCAGATTTTTTCTCTTTCCCCCATTTTTGTTTTTAAATAATATGCACTCTTTAAACAGGTTATAGCTTAAAACTTTTAAAGTCATCTAAATCGATAAAAATTTCATACATCATAAAATTAAGAAAATCGTTAGATTATTTTAATTATCCTCTATCAACCTTAAGGAGATTAACCATGTAGTTTTTCCTCGATGACCCTCGAGAATATAACAATAATCGAATATGTGACAAAAACATCCTTAAGTTAAAGTCCACAGAGATATTACCGACGCGGCGCAGGATTTCTTTTAATTCATTTAGAAAAACTCATACTTACCGTGTAATGGCAATCAATTCATAGCAGAATTATGCTGGGGAATTATGTTTTATTAACTTCAGTTGAAATCTATTCAATTTTTGAAAACCGATCTATATTCAGAAAAGAATGAAATTACTTTTACGATCAATGGCCGGGGCTGCTTGATGGATTAAACTTTCAGCCTGTCGGTGAATGCGCCAGTTTCTTGAATCGTTTTTTCCTTGATTTTCTCTCTCTCACTGTTTCTCTCTCTCTCTTTCTCTTTTTTCTTTGTTTGTTTGTTTGTGTGTTTCTTTCTTACATTCATTCTTTCTTTCTGTTCTTGTAAAAGGAAAATATCGGCCGATTTTATTAACCGTAACTAAACTGAGATAAAAATGTGTACCTTGTAACCGTAAATCAGTGTCAGACATTGCATGCAGCATATAAGACACGTCGGTAATGTCTGTTTTATTTGCATATTTGTTATTTTCAGATTGAAAATTGCCATCCTCGCTGGAACGTAATTTGTAATTTACAGAATACAATCCAATCACCAAACGCACCATTAGCTATAATTAGTTTTTGTGGGTCGAACGACTATAATTATCTTTCCCTGATCATGGATTGTAAAGAGGTATAACTGTAACACCTAAGGACATGTACAGCTTTCAGGCCAACTTGCCAATTTGTTTTCTACTCTCTTCCAGATAATAGGAATATTATAGTTACGAAATGGAAACATTGTAACTGAGATACTTAATTTACTTGAACATTTCCCAGTACGATCATACTACTTTGCAAAATTGTGTGTAAATGGCCACAACTTCCAAAACATAGCGTTAGTCTGCATACGCCTTAAATACATTTGACTAATTAGCTTTGCAAAACGCGATATCACGTTGTGTAAAACAGGAAGAATTGAAAACCCGAGATGTAACTAGGTAGCGTTCACATACAATTAAGACAACAAGGATGAGATGAGTTTCTGACGTGTGAATGCTTTAATTTCAATTCATCTCAAGTTCAGCGGCAGCGCAATAAGCGTTTCATTTTATTTTTAGTCAGCATTTCCGGTCAATGCCTCTAAAAGTAACCAATCCGCGTTTTTGCAACAGCGGGTGGATTTGGACTGCCATGAGTGTCCTTTCCCTTCCCAGAATTTGACTTAGGCTTCTGAATCAATAAAGGTTTCAGTTACATGTTTGTGTCGGAAAAGTCCGCCACTGCCAGACGGATCACTGAAGCTCCCTGAAATTCACGTGTCGCGTGTAATAGGTAAGACGCAGACATAGGGTGGTGTTTCATACACAGTGGTAACGCGCGTGTAACTGGTCTAATACAGGGTTCCCAAAAAAAAAGTTCCTCCTAAAATTCAAGGACATTCGTTGCCACAAAAAGCGTTGATTTTCAATCAACACCTTTGGCATCAACACACACTCCCTTTTTCCAAAAATTATGTTGTCAGAAAAAGTGGTACTTTACCGTATTCAAAGGTCTAAAGTAAGAAATTAACCATTCACAACAACGATTTCATTTCCATAATCATTACGATCTGAGGTAAATAAGCTTAAGACATTGACGCATGGGCAAACAAATAAACAAACAAGACAAATATGCAGGAAAATAAAAAATGAGGTGTACGCTTTAAAGTCATTTTTCTTTGCATATTGTTTTTTATGAAAGAAAGAAGTTATGTTTGAAATGCCTGTTTCAAATCAAAATAAGCTTAATTGTTTTGTCATTCAAGGTGAGTCTCAATGTTCAGTGTTTCCTCCATCTGCAGTGATGACATCATTTTAGTGTTTACACATGCTGCTTACCAATTTGCTGATGTTATGTTGATGAATGTGGTTCAATGCCGCGATGAGCCAGTTCTCCTTTATGTGTTGATCCGCTTCACATTTTGAGCGGTATTGCTTACTCAAATCTCATCTCATTGTTTGTTTGTCTGCATATTTGTCTTGTTTGTTCATTTGTTTGCCTATGCGTTCAAGTTTAAGCTTATTTACTTCAGACTGCAATGAATATAACGAATGGAAATGAAGTCGTTGTTGTTAATTGATACTTTCTTGACTTTAGACATTTGAATACGGTAAAGTGCAACTTTTTCTGACAACATCATTTTTTGGAAAAAGGGAGTGTGTGTTGATGCCAAAAGTGTTTTTTTAAAGCAACGACGTTTGTGGCAGAGCCAAATGTTTCCTCTTTTAAAACTTTTTGAAATTTTCTAAACATCCAGTTCTAAGTGAAGTTAACTTAATGGAAGACTACTACAGAAGGGGTATCAATATTCAATGTAGTTACCCAATGTTGACTTATCCCTGTGTGAAAATTTAATTGAAGACTATCACTGAGGCGATTTGATTTTCTAGTGTATAGCTACCCAATGTGCTATTCCATTTCAAATCCGCACTCCTCTGTGAAAGACTACTACCTAAGTTTTTCACAGGGGTGGTGTAGATTTGAAACGCTATAGACGACATCGGTTTGGAGTATTTGGTGTTAAGTTTCCTACAGAATCCTTAATACTTTCAATCGTATCATGTTTATCCACGATAATCAGAAAAATCCTCAGGATGCCCTTAAATCAATATCAGTATTTGCACATCCTTGTTAAGTAAACTGTACTAAACGTATCATGAGAAGAGTGAATCATTAGCAGAGAGCGAGACACGCAGGGTTAGATTACTTATCTTATATTTCACAATTGGACAAAATTGGTACTTAATCGTTTACTTTTGTTTAAAGAAGGTAGCATTTCGTCAAATAAAATTGATTGAAAAGTTATGAAAAGCTCTTGTAACGACAGAGGTTATCAATAAAAACATGAATGGTAAAATCGTTTCCTTTTCGTGTCTGGTTTCGTTTTCGTTTTTCTCAATGCCAAAAAAGTTTAAAAGGACTTTGTCCCTGCTTTTGTAAAGTACGAAAAACTAGAAATGATTGTTTTACTAATTCGTATACTAAATGTTAAGTAATTTCCTGAAATAAACAATACCCAGTCGAAAAGCCACTGATCATAGCAGACGAACAAATTGTCTAAAATTTGCGCTATAATTTTCACGAACCTTTGTGTGACAGCTTCAGTCATAAGTTGAAGTGGCACATGAAAGCAACAAAATATGTGTGACTCGTTTTACAGGGTGCTTCCAAAAAAAGTTTACCAATTGTTATCCATTATCACGTGGAAGCCAAAATCAGAAAAATTCTTCATGAGTATAGCGCACAAATTTATATAGCAAAACAATTTTTTTCGATCAAATGATTTGGTTTATGAATTTGGAATGTTCAAAATACAAATTACACTATTAAACATGGAAATGAATGTTTTTAAAAATGTTAGCAATACAACTGACTCACTCTACATAGAAATTTCTGTTGGGGTGACTCTAAATATTGAATTCCACAGGCATTGTAGTTCACAATGGTGCGCTTTCTCAGAGAAGATTAAAAAATGGTAGTTTGTACCTTTAAGTTCCACGATAATAAATCCGGAAATGCTTTCTTCAGTAGATTCTTCTTTAGAATAGTGTTTAAGAGAACTCTCTCCAACAACTCAAGATGACTAAGTTGCTAGGTCTCTTGACGATACAATATTCTGCAGTATAACAATGTAGGATGCAAAAATTAGGTCGACAATTCTGTCTATCGCAAAACACTATAAGATTCATAAAACGAAATATTTTTATTTCCAAAGCTCTTTAACCTACAGAGACGACATCAGATAGGAGTATCTTTTTAGCTAGTGCGGTAGCAAAATTCATAACAATAAATCCTGCTATTTTACAGCACAGATGTACTCTGCAGATCAAATTACTGGCCAAACTTCTCGTATGTACAGTACTAATTTATACTCGACAGTTAGTTACTTCTTCTTCTTCTTCTTCTTGCGTATGAGGCAGTAGCTAAATATGTCGAAGACGATGAAGCCAGCTCACTGTTGATTGGTTGGGGTTTGTGAAGTCTATGTCCACCGGTGGGAGAAAGGTAGGGCACTCATTGAGAATGTGATCCGCAGTCTGTGATGGAGAACCACTTTGGCAGGCTGGAGATGGTCGCAGTACCTATTGGTGCATATTGCTGTTGAAGCGACCGACTCCTGTGCGAATCTGGTTTAAGGTGACCCATTCCTTGTGTGGAAGATTGCTACCAGGTGGTAGTTCCGTCATAGGTGTAATAGTGAGTTGGTTTGGTCTTGAAATATCTAGCCAGGCAGTATTCCATGTCTGTAAGATGAGTTTCTGCCAGTGCTTTCAGGCATTGCACCTGCAGTGCTTCGGAGAGAACACCACACGCACAAACTGGTGAATAAGGCCCTGCTGGAAAACAAACACCTGCTGCATAACGCTGTCAAAGACTCACACCAGCTCGGCAGACAGAAACTGTGCTCTCGTCGACCTGTCTGTCTAAACTCTCCAGCTCCCCATTCAACATATTACAGCTACACGGTTCCCCAAAAATAAGTTTCCTCCTAAATTTCAAGGACATTTCGTTGCATAACTTCGCTTAGAACTGGATGATTGGAAATTTTTAAAAAGGTTTGAAGAGAGGAAACATTTGGCTCTGCCACAAAAGTAGTTGCTCTTCAAACAACACCTTTGACATCAACACACACTCCCTTTTTCGAAAAATGATGTTGTCAGAAAAAGTGGCACTTTACCGTATTCAAAGGTGTTATATTACCCTCAAAATTTTGATTAAAATATTATCTTCTCAATTTTATTTGAGAAAAGATTTCTCACGGGAAAAGTACTTTGTTTATGATTAAAAAAAGAGCAGGGGATTTCCCTAGTTTGTTTTTGCAAGGTGCACCTGTTAGATTGCACAATAGGGGAAGTGGGGAATTCCCCAAGATGTAAACTTAGAAACTGAGTCAACTTGTTTATGCATTGAGATCAAAAACATGTTGCATGATCCAGGGATTCCCCCATATAGTTATATATGTGAAGTGATGTAATTCAGGTGATGTAATTTTTGTGAAATCTGATTTGACAGTGCTAGGTTATGTTTATACATGATGCTGTGGTAATATCTATTTTAAGACTTGGGAACTTTGTGAAATGATGGTATAAAGCTGGGTTGCAAAAGTTTTGATTCGCCAGCATTAGTAACAAGGAAGCTATACAGTATATAATTATTTATAGCTAGTTTTAATCTACAATAATGGTAGATTTGAGCTTTACATGTTGCCAGGATTTTTATAATATTGGATGCCGCCGGAGCTTAATAGCTGTGTGCTGTCGTCTTTTAAGCCAGAAGAGCTTCAGTTTTGGAATCAAAAAGAGATTCCAGTTTGTGGTCCTAAATGAGGACATTATCGACAGACTGATGGTGGTAGAATACGTGGACTGTATTGCAGAATATTAGTGTCGTCGAGGGTAACCCCGTCGTATTAAACTGCTGGACAAATTATCTTCAGGACTTAGTAGATTCCCATGGAGTATATTACCTGAGGAGTTTTGGAGACTTCGTTGTATAAATCTTATAAATTGTATGTAATTTTACTATATATGTAATGTTGTTTGGACATACCAAATTCCTGAACCAAATAGATTTGATACAAATCATTAAATCTGTTATATTATATAAAATTCAGATTACTTGTGCACAAGGCTCATTTATTTGTGTTTGAAAGGTGTTTTCTGACCTTTGACGCCTACGAGACGTCATAACAGAATTGGGGGCTCGTCATCGGGAATTGAATTGAGATAAATTTGAGCCTTATTGTTCAGAATTTACACATTAAAAGTGTGTAAACATTGTGCGCATTTTGGCATACAAAATGTTGTGTGTATTACATGTACTACTTTGTAGTTTGGTTCAAGACAATATTATATTGTGGTGTAGAGTACAACCACAATGGAGTTTAATCCAGAAGAGTTCATAGGGCAAATAACTTGGGAGAAGTTTGATGAGCTGAGAAAGCCTGAGTTAATGAAACTAGCCAAGCATTTAGCACTTGAGGCAAAACATGCTAGAGAAAGCAAGTTATCAAGAGAATTTGAATGAAAATTTTTTGTCCAGGCAGATCTTTGGAATAGTTCATCTTTGATAGGACGCAGAGGTTCCTGGACCGGTCACAAGTTATGCCGTAAAATTAAAAGAGATTTAAATTAAAATGCAATTGGAAAAAGAAAAATTGGAAATGGAACAAAAGCAAAAAGAAATAGAAATGCAAATTCAAAAGGAACAAAAAGAAAAGGAAATTGAATTAGAAAAAGACAAATTCAAATGCAGCAAAAAGAGAAGGCAAAGGAATTACAAATGGAAAATTCAAATGGGAATTATACCAAAAGAGATGAATGCACTGCAAATGGTATTAAAAAGAAAAGAGTGAAGCTCAAACTAGCGTTAGAAAAAAACCTTAAAACAACAGACTACTCACTCATCAGACTCTTCCAAGAGCCCTCCTGGATATTGATGCGGCGAAAAATATTCGCCTTCACTTGAGAAATTGCCAATAGCTTGAAATGGCCCAAGGAATCTCGGACCTTGCTGCAGTCAGTGTTCATTGGTAAAGCCCGAGAAATATATTCGGCCATGTCAATAGACAGATGTAGTGATTATGATGAAGTTAAGCAGGCAGTGCTCAAAGCATATGAATTGGTGTCAGAGGCATATAGACAAAAAAATCAGGTCTTGTCAGAAAAGGATGACCAGACACATGTTGAATTTGCCCGAGTAAAGGAATAAATGTTTGATCGCTGGCTTCTCTCACAAGAAGTCGGGCAAAATTTTGGTCAACTTAAGGAGTTGATGTTAGTTGAAGAGTTCAAACAGTGTCTACATCCAAAACACATCTGGATGAAAACAAAATTGACAGTTTGCGGGAAGCAGCCATAAAGGCCGATGATTATGCATTGACACACAAGTTGAGTAATACTAGTAGGCCTAGCCAAGAATTTACTAGGTACAACAAATACAACAATAAGTCGGGTTCTAACAAAGCGTCTCATGGTAGCACACAGGAGTGGAAAACCCAAACAGGTTCCCATGAAAGGGGAGCAAAGAAAATAGTGGTGCTAATCAAAAGCATGGGATGGGACCCAAATCACAGTTCACATGCCATCACTGTAAAAAGCCAGGACATACAAAGTCAAGGTGTTGGGAGATACATGGCTATCCACCCAAAATGGAGAGAGCCAAAAGTGAGTCAAAACCAATAGAAAAAGTAAGGGATGACTTTAAGCCTTTCGTTTTGGAGGGATCTGTGTCACTTTCAGGTGATAGTTTAGATCCAAAACCCATAAGAATCATGCGGGACACGTGCTGTGCACAGTCTATGATATTGGAAGATGCACTTCCATTTTTGATATTGAGAGTTCCACAGGAACTAGTGCATTGATTCCGGGGATAGGTATGGATTGTATTAGTGTCCCTCTTCACAAAATGAATTTGAAATCAGACTTGGTTTCTGGAACTGTCACAATTGGTGTTAGACAAGAACTCCCAGTAAAAGGGGTATCCATGTTGTTATGGAATGATTTGGCAGGGGGAAAATACTCCCAGATTCCATAGTTTCCCAGGTGCCCTGTACAGTGGATACATTTTATGAGGAAATAGACATTTTCCCAACATTGACCTAGTTACTGCACATGTTGGGAAATAGACATTTTCCCAACATGTGCAGTAACTAGGTCAATGACCAGAAAAGCCTCACAGGAAAACAGTGAGCAGGTGACGAGTTACCACCACGCCTATTGAAGACCATTGCACATGAAATAGCTCCAGCACTCTCCTTCCTGTACCAACAATCGTATGACAATGCCACCGTTCCCTCACAGTGGAAACAGGCACTAGTAACTGGCATCTACAAAAAAGGTCCTAAATCAGATCCATCAAATTATCGTCCAATTTCACTCACTTGTCTCTGCAAGATCATGGAGCATATTGTCCTTAGTCACATAAGCAAATAATATTCTACTGGATTCACAGCATGGGTTCCGTGAAAGTCTTTCCACTGTTACACAACTCATTACATCATCACATGACTGGGGTTTCTACCCCTCCTTACAACAACGTGGCCAGAAGTTGTGAATTTTCAATTTGACTCAGTTAAAGAGTTTTGACACGGTTCAAATATCAGTCTATTCCGTCAAAAACTCCTAACTCATTATGGCATCGGGGAAAGGTGGAGGGAAGGGGGAAACACTGGCTTTGGATCAAATCTTTTTTTAGAAAAGAGGAAACAAGTAAGTGAAGGAGGTGATGGCAAAGGGCAACCAGGGAATAGGCGGGAAAAAAGGTTGCAGAAATAAAAGTAAAGTAAACAGCGGTTCGTTCGAGGCCCCCTCTCACTTAGTCCTGTATATATATAAAGACATACAGATCAATCAGTCCACAAGAGGGTTGTTTGCAGATGACAGCATTGTATACAGGGAATATTGACCAGAAGATCATAGCATCCTTCAACAAGACCTTGACCACTCTGGCAGATCTTGGTCCTCACTGGCTAAGTAGTTTAATGTAAAAAAGGGCAATCCTCTCCATTAACAAGGAAACGGCCAAAAACCCAGCTTCCACCAGGTTGAATTACAATCTTTGGTGAGCTTCGACGAGAGTCGATCTCATGATGACCTTGGCTTTTGTGTCCCCATCTCACATGACCTCCGCTTGGATTACCACTGCAACATGATCAAGCAAAAGCCCAGCCGTTCACTGGATTATACTGGGACTCGTTCCCTGTAAACAAAGAGTCAAAGCCAAAGCATACCACACCAAACTATCATCGTCCCAAATGGAAGTACGATTATGAAGTCTGGAGCCCACACACCCTTAGAGGAGTTGACGCCGCTGAAGTGTGCAGAGAGCAGTTGCTTCGCTTGTTTCGGAGAGTACCGTAGTTAGAATAGAACAACACATTTGTACACCTAAATTACCACCCTGGGCTGGTATCAATCCATGTCAGACGTTCATTTCTCAGGCCAAAAGGTTCTAGGACGATTTCACTAAATCATGTAATATCCGTTTCCTAGTCCATAAATCCTGGCATATACTTTGGGGTAACAGATCTCATTTGAACTACAACATTCTATAAAGAAAACTATAGATCCATACAAGTTCTTTCTTATTACCCACGTGCTGTAAGAATCTGGAATCAGCTAGCTACCAGTTACTGCTGTATGCTCCATCAGTGCCATCCCTTCAGGAAGCGCTCTGCATACCATCGACTGTGCGGCCACCTGGGTAGCAAGTTATGGTTAAGGACCTTAATGAACTCGGGTGGGGAAAAAGGCAAACACCGAAGGGAAGAAGCGGGAGGGGGAGTACGGACCCTGGTGCGACACGGGGGCAAAAGGGGGAGGAGCTGGCAGTTTGAGGTGAAAACTCGGCACCAAATCTACAGTGTTTAGCAAAGATGAGCCTCGTCGAGGCCCTTCCCCCGTTATCAAACCATTTGAAGATTGAAGAAGAGGAGTCACATACTAATAAACATATAGGAAGCGTGACGAGGATGACTTGTCCCAAATTTAGAGGGTCTAAGTGGAGAGATATTCAAGGGAGAGGAAGGGGATCGAGCCGCTGAGTCGGGGAAGGAGGAAAGAGGAAGGGAGGAGGACGAAAGGATCAGGGGAGGGCAAAACATAAAAAGACCAAGGTCAGAACCCACGAAAAAGGGTACGGTGGAAACAAGCGGGATTAAAACAAGGGAAAAGAAAGCAGAGGAGTAAGAGGATAACGCTGATTAGAGTAGATGGGAACTGGGAACACTGTAAATTGCAGGCCCAACCTTTTAAATCCCAGAACAAGTAGCGGGTTTGACAAATGAACAGTTTACATGAAAAGCGCTTAGGGAAATAGGTGACACAAAGGAAGCCGATCAGAGATTCTGTCGTTTCTACAAAAAAGGGGGCTAAGGAGAGAACGGGACGGGACACACCAAAGGAAATGTGGGAGAGGAGAACTGGCGCGAATAAAGGGGGGCAGAATTGGAGAGGAAAAAGGGGATGACAACGAGGGAAGTGGAGAGGATAACTATTCAAAGAACATGAGAGAGTCTAAAGGCCGGGACATGAGGGCTGGGGGGGGGTGGAGGAGCAAAAAACACCCTGTGAATAGAAGTACTGAGTCTTCAAAAACGGGGGTCTGAGTATTGTAAGACTTGTAGGATCTTAATAGATTGCGTAGTAGGACCACTTCCAAAGACCAAGTCAGGAAATCAGGATTTACTGACCTCATGTGTGTCTCCACCAAGATTCCTTAGCGTTCTAGTAGCCACGGGAGACAAGCGAGGGGATCGAGCTTCGGCAAGAGAAGCGGGGAAAAGGAGGAATCAACAAACGCGGGGGCGGAGCACAAGAAAGATTGGGCAGAGCAAGGGCACACACGACAGAAACCACGGATAGCGAAGCGAGCACATGGACTCATAACAAGTGGACTGGATCATAGCGTGCGGGGGAAACAACATAATCCATCGGCACCACGGGCAAAATCTGGGGGTTAAACTGGGAAATATGTGACAGGAGGAAGGCGAATAACACAAGAATGAAAAGGGGGCGTGCAACGAGCAACAGGGGTCGCACAACAAAAACAACAGTGAAAACAACTAAGGACGAAAAATAGGACGGCGAGTGACTATGACAGTGAGCAGGGAGGGCCGTTTGATGCATGGCGAGTGCCAGGGTAATTCTCGGGGTATGGCTACCAGGGAAGGGGGACCTTGATAAAAGAGGCAGGTAGGTAGTTAGTACATGTGGAGGTGGTGGTTGGTCACAAAGTAAGGGGACCATTTTAAAGCTACTGAAAGAAAAGTTGGTTTTGTGTTTGAAAATCTGATGTGAATTTGTCGGTGTAGATAGTGTCTAAATTTCAGACACAGGCTCAAGAGCCAAGGAAATTGCCAAACAAAATCGCAAACAGAGTCAGGCAAAATTGAAAACATGGTATGACCATGATTGTCAGGAGCAGAGATATCAAACAAGTGGGGTGAAAAGGTTGGGCACGGTTTCCAATATGCGACCATAGGGGAAAAGGAGTCTGGAACATACGCGATTTGAGAACAAAGGGGGGACCTGGAAGATGTGATCAAACACCAGGTAGAGTATTAAAAGTCGACAATATGTACATAATATGCTCAAAGAGCTATAATGAAAGAGGAAAAACGTAAAGCATGCGGGTGTGGGTCGCCAGTGTTAGTTAATGAGTTGTGCAAATTGAGCATCCCAGGTCTGTACCTGAACAAGACAGCATGTAACCTGAGAATGATTTATGGTGTCAATTGCAAAATTCTGAAATACTTGCCAATTTAGACAAGAAACTGAGTCATCTCCCAGAAAGTCAAAAAGCGTGGCAAGTAGGCAAACATATTTCTGATGACCCAGTGTGGACCCATGGCATCGGCATGATATGATGTAGGGACTCCGAGCCTAAAAGCAACATCCTTATTATGGTGAATCTCAAGTTGAAATCTATCGAAATGAGGTGAAATAATGGTATAAATGGAATAGTTAGAAGAATAGAGCAATAGATGAAGGAGTCCCCCATTATTCTGCTTCCCAAACCTGATGGTTCATTTTCGCTTAGTCACAGATTTTCGAAAAGTCAACCCTATTCAAAAACCCGACTCATATCCGATCCAACGGATTGATGATTGCATAGATTAGAGTTGGAGTAAATGTCCAAATTGTTAGCAAATTTGATTTGTTGAGGGGTATTGGCAAGGTCCCCTCACTGACGTTGCACAAGAAAATTTCAGCCTTTTGTACGCCCGATGGGCACCATATCATACAAAAGAACAGAACTGCCATTTGGTTCAAAAATTCTGCCGCCACATTTCAGAGATTAGTGAAAAGAGTAGGTTGCAGACATAGAAAATTGTGTGAAGATATGTGGATGATCTCCTGTGTACAGTGAAATGGGAGAAGCCACATGAGACAGCTCCACAATTGTTTGAGAAACTGCTCAGGCCAGGGTTGACTGTGAATGGTGGGTGAAAAAGTGCATGTTGCCATGCAAGTGTCACATACTTAGGGCATCTTGTAGGACAAGGGCAACTTAGCCAATCACTGCAAAGTTTGAAGCAATGGAACTTCCCAACAACACGGGCAAGAGGAGATCTCATGAGACTCTTAGGTATGGTCGGGTTATACAGAAAAGACTGTCCAAAGATGTATCAGAAATTGCGTGTCCGGACAACCTTCTGAAGAAAAACGCAAAATGGTGATGGTCAGGCAATGCCAACAAGCGTTGAGAAAATCAAGTGCTTTTGATTGAATGCGACAGTTTTGAATGCGCTAGACTTTCAGAAACAATTAAAGTTTGGCAGTAGATGCCAGGTGGATGTGACTGTGGGTAGAGTTCTCATGCAAATCAGATGAAATGATGTTGTAGTATCTGTCGGTTATACTTAAGAAGTTTGACAAACATCAGGAAAAACTACTCAACAATTTAGAAGTCTTGCATTGCTATGTCCTTGAAAAATTTGAAGTGTACCTGAGTACAACAGTGCACCCAGTTCTAGTGTAACACGGATCACAATCCGTTGAATTTTATCCACAAGATGAAAAACATAAATCAGAGGAATTGTCAGTTGGAGTTTTTAACTCTACAAGAATACAATCTGGATATAAGACATAGCAAAAGGAAAAAGGAAAAGTTTGGCAGGCCTGTTTCAGAGCTGCTAAATTTTGTTCCAGAAAGGGATTTATTACAACTTTATGTAAGATAGACTGAAGGCAGCAGCAATTGCAAGAGAAATTTAAAAGTGTAAAATTTGGTTGCACTGGGTAAATGTATGTAAAATTAACCACCAATGGTTAAGGTATAAAGCCAGATTTTGGAACATTTCATTTAATTCAAATTTTTTTTTAAGGGGGAGGGAGGACGGATGGTATATACCTAAACATTTTGCTAAAATATTATCTCATTTTATTTGAGAAACATTTTCAGGGGAAATTTTGTTTAGGATTAAAAAGAAAAAAGAGCTGGGAAGTTCCCTAGTTGTTTTTGCAAGGTTGCACCTTAGATTGCACTTGGGGAAGTGGGGAATTCCCAAGTATAAACTTAGGTGAATTCGTCAACTTGTTTATGCATTGAGATAAAAAACAACAATGTGATGATCCAGGGATTCCCAGTAGCTTATTATGTGAAGCTGATGTATAATTGCAGGTGATTGTATTTTTTGTGAAATATGATTTGACTCTGTGCTGCTGTGCAGTATTATGTTTATGCATGATGTTGTGGTAATATTTCTTTTTAAAAACTGGGGGAACTTTGTAACTGATGGTTAATTAAAGTGAGTTGCAAAAGATCTTGACTCGCCAGCAGTAGTAACAGGGAAGATATACAGTATAATAATATTTTAGATAGTTTTAATTCAATAATGGTAGATTGAAGCTGTACAGGTGAGGCTTTTATAAGATGGAGGCCGCCGGAGCTAATAGATGTGATCGGTGTGCTGTGTCTTAAGCAAGAAGAGTCAGTTTTGGACGCAAAAAGAGGATCCCAGTGTGTGGTCCTAAATGAGGACAGTATCGAAAGACTGATGGTGGTAGAATACATGGACTGTATTGCAGAATATTAGTGTCGTCGAGGGAAAACCCCGTCGTATTGAACTGCTGGAAAAAATTGCCTTCAGGACTTAGAAGATTCCCATGGAGTATATTACCTGAGGAGTTTTATGTGAACTTAATGCGCTGTCATTTTGGAGACTTCGCTTTGAGGACATATCATCGTTGAACTGCAACGCTTCTTGTGGACATTAGTGGACATTCTTGTTTACAATTAAGTATAAATCTTATAAATTGTGTGCAATTTTTTCTATATATGTAATGTTGTTTTGGACATACCAATTCTTGAACCAAATAGATCTGATACAAATCATTAAATCTGTTATATTACCCTTGGACAGAAGAATATGAGAATAGACAAAATCTTGCCATTTAGTGCCTCACTGTCAAGCGTAGCATGTTTATTTGCATTACTACCAATTGGTCAAAGGTTATGACAGGTTAGGAGAGAACTGGCAAATTTCTAAATCACTGGGTATTTCCGAAGTTTTGAAATTGGCAGAGAAAAGGTTTTCCTCCACAGCTACCTTTACCTAATAAATTATCGGGAAGGCCAAAACCCAAAAATACAGAAACCAGAAAATAATTTTCTCCGGTCATCTCTGCAAATGATCTATCTGCAAATCAACACAACATAATAGAATTACATAAGCTTGTTCTTTTGTCGGAAAAGAATTATCTCTAACCATCCTTACAAATAAGTCAACACACACATACAAATTGCCACATGTTCTTAACATTCCTGCCTGTCATACAATAGAATTAATATGACAAAATCTACATGTACATGTATAAAGGCAAATACAATATGACATTATATAATTAGAAATAAGTAACCACACTGGAAAATTGAAATTCATTAGATAACAGAAGCTGTATAATTAATACTTAACAACATTAGATTTGACTAATATCATGCATTAACATAAAATTAAATCATGGCCTCATTATGGCTGTCAAAATCATGAAATTGAGTATAATTTGAGTAAAATTGGTAACACATTCGCCAAACAAAGCACTTATGAGACCTCAAAACTTGAGGGTGTGGTGGGTGGGAAGAATTTTCTGCAATATCAACCACACCTCTTACATCTAAGCTGACAGAAAGCCTAATGACGATTGTAAGATGAGAGATACATAAGCCGGCTCACGAGGACACCCGATTGGTTGCTAACGATGCGAAGATTGGTTACCAAGAACGCTATGCATAACAAAGAACAGAAGCGCCGGGTGAATGAGCATTTGAAAAGATAAATAAATCGCAAGGAAAGCTATGGCGAGCCAAAGCGACCATATTCGTCTGCTTCGGGTAAATGCATTTTCTTTGATGTAACATCAGAAAATGTTGTTATATAAAATTCAGATCACTTGTGCACAAGGCTCATTTTTTGTGTTTGAAAGGTATTTCTGACCTTTGACGCCTACGAGACGTCATAACAGAATGTCTAAAGTCAAGAAAGTATCAATTAACAACAACAAGTTAATTTCCATGCTTTATATTTGGTAGAGCCAAATGTTTCCTCTCTTTAGATACTTTGGAAATTTTCGAAAAAATCCAGTTTAAGAGAAGTATGACAACCAAAAATGTCCTCGAATTTTAGGGGGAACTGATCTTTTGGGAACCCCTTAGTTACTTCATATCCTAAAGATTACATCCACATTTCTAATTTCCCATAGGAAAGTACACTTCTGATATCATACTGGGGAATTGCCAATTTTGCAATCTTCCTTGCACCATACCTGGAAAATCCCTAACTATTTATAGCAGAGGCCTCTCAGCATTCAAACACAACAGCACCTTCCCAATATAGCAAATCAGGAATTCATTTTCTTTTTATCTTGTAAAAGTTTGATGTAAGTTTAATGTGATAGTCCGCTAACGATTTTGGAGATTCCTGTTCATCTCGTGTTGGTAAGGTCTTGCTTCAACTGATCTCAAGATATAGGACCAAATTGGCATGTCCGCGGGAGCTTTTCACACCAATGAAAATTCTGATACCAATGGTCAAAATGACTCGTGTTTTTGCTTCAAGCATTTGATTTGTTTCTTTTGTAAAGATATGACTGGGCCAACTTGGAATCGCAAAACGAATCTCAGCCTGGGATGTACTGTTACATCTGAAATGTACCTGCCTTGGTGATGTCTTATTGTTATATCAAGCGCGACTAATAGTGCTTGTTTGGCGAGTAACAAACCTAACCAAACCGTCTATGGAGAACTCTCCGGAAGTTTCTTCAGAACATCTACAAATAAGGCAGGTGTTGAATGTTTTGAGCAGAAAGTAAATATAGATGATGGGGATTGCCTTTGGAGCCATGTAGCTAAACATGATGAAGAGGGTGTCACTAGGGAACAGACGCCGATTTCTAAACCTGCTTTCCTCCGTTGAGTGTAGTAGTCAACTTTTTTCTACCTAGCCGTGTGCAAAGCACGGCTAGGTCTTGTAATTGTGCGATTTCTTCTTTCTTTACCTAGGCCTTGTGCGAATCACGACTAGGTCCTGTATTTGTGCGATTTTCTTATATCATCGGTGCGAGCCGCGGATATACTGCCTTCTGTCGATTTCTTTCTTTCTTCTTTCTTTCTTTGTACCGTTCCTTCATAAATGCTACTAATGCCAGATGCTTGGTCGGATGAACCAAGAAATTTGACACAAGAACCGGAGCTGACCAAGCTTCATATAGGGTGTAACATTTGACCATAGGTGTCCTATGGTCAATAGCGGCCATTGTCGCCCTAACACCCTTTTCCCTACTTCTCCCAGAGTTTCGCATGTGCAATCGATGCATTACGGTCACAAGTGATTGGCCAGATGGCCCTGGCCTTATGGCTTGTACAAACAGATTTTCATCCAAGGTCTTTAGGGGTCAAAAAATGGGAGTCCTCCCTCTCTAACCACCCTTAATATTTCAAATGCTACTAGTGTTACACAGTGAACGTGATCTTGACCAGACTTCTTCAGAATACCCTGACCCAGTGCCACACATGTGGTTTGACGATTGGGCAAGGAAAGGTCACCACAAAAAGGGTCATTAAGGTCGGTCGCTCTACCCTCCTTTTTTGCTGTTTCTCTTCTTCTGCCACAAATCAATTGGCATAATCACTCGACTTGGTCAGAAGAACCGCTGACCCAAGGCCCCATATGGAGGGTGGTTTACAGATTGGGGTCAAAGTTCATACGTATGGGTCATTACAGGTCAAGATCGCCTCTTAGCCTCCTTTGGGGTTGGCTTTTCTGCCGCAAATCAATTGCTATAATGCACTAGACTTGGTCAGAGAGAACCGCTGACCTATTCCCATATAGGGTGTTCAAAGATTTGTGTCAAAGGTCACCTGGGCCATTAAGGGGCATTTTTGAAATATTGGAAAGACCTCACACCAGATATCAATTTCTATAATCCCCAGACTTGGTCAGAACTAAGTGCTGACCCAACCTTATATGTGTACATAGATTGGGTTCAAAGGTCACTGGACGTGGCAATAAGAGCAGATTTCATTAGCTTCCCCAATGCATTGCTTCCAATGTAGGTTTGGTTGTTACAGGTACTGATTGGGATCGGTATGATGAAACATGGCTAATTTAACAGTATTGATCACAAACGTGCATTTTAAAGTGTTTCACATCCTCTATACGTTCACATGACTACCTGTACAAAAACTTTCAATGGACGCAATGCATTGTGGGATGCTACTGATATCCTCTCTTAGTGCAAGTAGTCACCGCATGCATATACCTGTGCTTTCTAAGACACATCGTATGCCATAGTTTCTTTATTCTTTCTTTCCGACGCACTTCAAAATGCTACTAGTATCAACGGTTTATCCGTTGGGGGCCACGAAAAATTGTTGTCAGAAACGTCCACTGACCCAAGGCCCTACTAGGGGTGTCCAGATTGGGGGGTCAAAGGTCATGTTGCCGATTAAACGGTCATTGCGTCAAAATTCTATAAATCCTTCTTGTTTCCACAAATCAATTGCTATAAGGCCAAGACCTTTTTCAAAGAACCGCTGACCCAAGGCCCCTATGGGGTGTAACACAGAATTTGATGAAGGGTCATTAAGGGGTCATTAAGGGACACTTACCGTCTGAAATGTTAAAATCTTCAAAATTCTATTTGCGATATGTAATGAGCATGGTTCACGTGACTCATGCAGTGATGAGGCACTTGAGACCCCTGCACGCAAAGTTAAGGCTCAATATGGGCGTTCAAAGGTCATTAAAGGGGAACTTCCGTCTTCTGTGAAAATCTTCAAAAATTCAATCTGCCATTTGCAAGGTCCATGTCACGTGACTCATGCATATGAAGTAGCCAAGAGACCCTTCACCCAAGGTGTGCTCAATCATGGGGGTCAAAGGTCAATAAGGGGACTTCCGGTCTTAATGTAAAAAATCTTCAAAATTTCATATCTGTTATATGAGCAAGGTACCCATGGTCACGTGACTCATGCTACAAATGTCATCTTCAGACCCTTCACCAAAGTTGTCCTCAGCATGGGGGGCAAAGTGCATTAAAATGGAACTTCCGGTCTTAATGTGAAAATATTTTAAAAATCATATTTGCTATATGCCTTTGTACTAGCACTTGACCCTGCATCTGAAGGCTGCTTCATATGCATGGTCACGTGATTCATACAACGTTGCAAGTTGCTATATGCACGTTTTGTATGCTCAGTGACCCAGTCATATGAAGGGCAGCTTAACTCTAAAACCAAATTTTGTGCTGCATGGGGTAAAATGTCATTGTATCCCCACGGCTAGGTTCGTGCTCTTCGACACATTTGCCTCTAGTTCTTCTTCTTATTAGCTCTAACATGTTACATAGTTAATTTACTTCGAGTGCAGCTTGCGCAAGTTTTTGCTTGTTATTTCTTCAATGCCTATAAATAAACACGGGTGAAAAAAGGAGAACTGGGCCACAATTCTGTTCTATATTATGTAGTAGTCAATTCACAAGTCAGATTATTATCTCGGTCAGTCTGAATCAGAATAAAACATCTTCTGCGGTAAATTTTCTCACATTTGAAACCATTTCATACATGAATTGAGTCTAATAGAAGTCCACATCTCCAAAGGAAGCTACTTTGTCTAAGATTTTATATGGTAGACACAACCTCAGGGTCTTGTGATTACAGTACAGACAGCCTATTCCTTCCGTATCCATAAGGAGTAGAGGTAGCGGAGGCGTCAGTCGCGATAGGCATAACACATCAGAGTCACCTACATCTGGAATACTCGAGAGAAAGAGAGAAGAGGCTGCCCCCTACTTGATTGCATATGAAGGTAGCGGTTGTTTCTCCGGAAATGTGTAATTTACGCATATTCTCAAAACAACTTTTTTTTCTATACGGCATTACAATGTGACAAATGCATGCTGAACATCAACCCTGGGTCAAATCCTGTTTTCCCCTTTTGTAAATATTGCCGTATTACTTCCTTGTTGACAAAAATGATAATCATTATAGAGAGCCCTAATACAAATGCAGGGGTTATACAGGGATGTCCCAAAAAAGTGGTCAAGCAGATAAACCCCCGATTTCTTCTCAAAACTACTGAAGCGTGTAATTTCATTCTCATCGTGACTATTAATTATAATCTTTGTATAAATTGTGCCAATCCCATGACAATCCGCGCACGCAAGCGAATCTGAACCGATTATTAAAGGCCATCTGTTTTCAACCCATTCCAGTGGGATTTACACAGTTTGGACATCATTTGTCCGTTCTTCTGTCGGGTGAGGCGATTTCCAACACATTGAATGTACGGCTGTAACATTTAATATCACTAACAAAAGGACATCAAAAATGCCCAGGATTTAGTTTTTAGATTTATTAAGTGTCAAATAGGCATTAGGAATAGAAACGTGCAATGATTGAGCCGACAGTCGCCTTCTAAAAAGTTATGATCAGGCACAATAAAACTTTGCACCAACAGGGGGGGGTGGAGGGAACGGAAAGTAAGATTTGGGGTGGACAGATTAGATTGGGGGGGGGCATGGGGAAGGAAAAAAAATATAAGAGAAAGAAAGTGGGGGAGAGGGAGGGAAATGGAAAAGGGCCCCGAAAACAGCGGGACGTAGAGATGGCGGGGTGGAAGAAGAAACAAAAAGGAGGAACAGGAAAAGGCGGGGGGAAGACAATGGACAAGGGTATGTTAGCGATAGAAGGATTAAAGATCGGGAACGGAAAGAAGTTAAATGGGAGAGAGTCCTGATGTCTATTTGTTATCGCTAACCTGTGCAGTTTTTGTGATAAATAGCTAACTTGTAACTAGTGGCACATTTGGTTTAAATGTCATACATGTAGTCGCATTCTTTTACAAGAAAGAGATTAAAATAGCTTGATGACATGGAAGTCCTTTACTCGGTAGTAACCTGTTTGCCTGGCCGACTTCTGTCCCAGACCCAAAATGTGGTTAGACGCAACAGTCTCATATTTGCGTTTTTATAAATAACACATTGGCGAACGTGCCTTCATTTTCATTGAACTACGCTAAGAGGATCACACCTGTCATTTATGATTATTTTCTCTACTTTAACAATTGACTGAATCTACAATTTCATTTCAGCAACGATCATTGCGTCCTTAAAATATATTCAATGTAGATGCATTACTCCAGACAATTAATATTTCAACAGGTCACCCTTTAGAATGATTATGGCACTTAAAAGTTATTATGTTAAAATTAGATAATGAAGATATTATTCAGAATACAGCACTGCAATAATTTAGTAGCATATCACCTTTAGGTTCTTAGGTTATCATTCACTGTGTAAATCCCATTGGAAGGATGAAAAACAAGGGTCTTTAATAATCTTTATATCTCTGGCTTGCATGGGCGGATCGTCATGGATTTTGCCACAGTTTATACAAAAGAGTATAATTAAGATCCTCCATGACAAATAAAGTCCAGCTTTAGCAGTTGGAGAAATCGGAGTTTTCTGCTTGCACCACTCTTTTGGGACCCCCCTGGTTAATTCTCGCGGAACGGTCTCTGTGTGCCTGTCCTTCGTATACTGTGTGGCCATTGTTGTCTTGTGCGCGATATCTCAAAAACCATAAGTGCTATGATTATGAAAAGCTTGTTTTTTGATAGCATGACAGAAACTAAAATTGCGGGAGATTGACCTTTGACCTTATTTCAGGTCATAAGCCGTTGATTTCCACATGCACTCTTGCGGCCGAGGTCCAAGAACCGCAGAGTTAGATTACTGTAAATTACCTTTACTTAGGTCAATGAAATAGATTTCCCTGATGGTCCAAAGAAACCCACAAACTAGACATATTCTCTCGTCCAAAGGGTTTTAAGTGTGAACCTTTATATTTATTTCTAAAGTATTTGTTGCGAAATGTTTAAAATATCTCACTGTCAAATTTCGACTCAATAGTATTTTGGAGATATGGTACATGGATGGAAAGGACCTAAAACAAGCCAGTCCTGTTTAATGTAGGGCATAATGTCAACATTATCCATGTTGATCTATCTTCTAACCCCTATTTGTATCTCAAAATGAATTTTGTTCAACAACATAAGAACACTGTCGACACAAGGAAACATAATACTTTTGAGATGACAAACAGCCCTGTTTTTATCTTATAACCCTTTCGTGTTGCAAAGACAAGCATTTCCACCAAACATTTTTCGTGTGAAACGACAAGTTTAACGATGTCTTATCCAGCTTGCACCCATTATAGGTGATCCTGCCCATCAAACACGAGCCCAATGTATTTTGGCTATTGAGGTTTTAAAATATTGTAAAAGTATTGTACTGCAGTTTCCCAGAAAGATCTCACAAAGATTGCTATTTGTAACTTGAATATTTTTATAATAATAAACTTCAATTTTGATATAAAAACGTTCTATGACATTTTGTCAAACATTTTTTAAAATTGTTATAGCTTTAGTATCTTTCCTGTTTTTAAAACGATTTTGCAATGCAATTAAGCTCGAAATTGATAACTTACTATTTGATGTTGTTGTACTCCCAGCCACTAGGTCCGCTGCGACTCGCACCTTTTACGCTCTCAACGATCTGTTTACGAGGTGTGTTTATAAGCATATTAGCCGTTATTATGCTTAAGCATATTAGTGCCACTATTTAAAATTTGTATCGTACTGGATTAACTTTTATTGAATTTTAATTTCAGCAATGTCAATGTATTAATTTTCTCCTATGAGCCAATTTTTATGGAAAAAGTCCTTCGGGAAAGAACTTCTTCATTTCTTGGCGGGAGAATTTGGTGCGCGTCATAAAATCGATTTTGGACGGCCATATTAAATCGGTACAAGGAATTTTGATTTTTTTTCTTGTTATGTGGTTGTATTGATGTACCCCATCAATGACCAGAGTTTGGGTAAAAAAATCTAACGGCAAAGTGGTTTTCAGTGGTCCACATGAGACCCCCCCCCCCCTTAATACACAAACGGGAGTGCACAAGACCTTATACACTTAAGTATTACTATTTTAGTATATAAAATTGATCTTTTTGAGAAAGTTTAAGTAAACAAATTGATTCATATTCGTACTTAAACCAGTGTCTGCAAAAGATTGCAACCAAAACCATCAGTAGGGACTCTTTCTGCAGTATATTTCAAGAAATCCCTTTCAAAACAACGACTCCCCCGTCCCAAACCAATTTCGTTTGGATAAATAATCCCAGTATACAGAATTCGAACTGTTTGGGGAAGAGATTTCAATTACGGCAATGATACCGTAACCTTGTCGTTGAACCATAGAGAGTTTGAACTTCCCACGCGTAGGATGAAATCACTCCGACTTGTTTACAGCTCCTTAGAAGTAGATCCAATGTTTGCGCTAGGGGAAGGATATAATTCATTTATGTAACTATGTCGGTCCGCCAATCCATCTAATATTTCTGAAATGATGGAATTATTGATTAATTCATAATTACGATATGATTGCGACAGTTGCGTTGTATGGTTTCAATGCCTGAGAAAGATTAATATTGCGAGGTTGAAAGTACCACTTCTGTTTATCATTTGAGACTAAAAAGTCAGTCTTGATACTAAAATATAAGATTAAAACCCAGATTTCTTCCAAATTTAATAAGCCCCGAAGATTTTTGTTCACAAATATACGAAGTACTGCGCTGATTGCATCGCCATTACTACGAGCATTGAGTGACATCATCGCCAAAGATAGACGCTTTTACATTGAGTCGATTCGTCATTTCCGCTTCCGTATGTGTTTTGCTTTTTCGTTTTCGTTATTGTTGCGTTGACGGCCTACTTAACATGACAAAGTGATAAACACCTCACCAAGAGAATGAAAGAAACTCACAATTGCAAAAGCTGCCATTTGTTAGAAATTCGCATCAGACATACTATTGGTCACCTGAAGAACCATTTCAAGAGCCACTCTCTCAAAGAAATACATGGCAGCACAAGATGTATCACATGGCAGCTATTGACCTTCCGACCTTGTAATACTCATATGACACAGTGATGACAATCTATAAATATACATTCTATGGTGTCACACGCCAAGCCTCGGTGTATATTTGTGCTGTAATTTGTGTCTGTTATGGACAAAAATACAAAATTCCGGGTTTTTTTTTTTTTTAAGACGATTGACTCTGCAAATTAGATAAAGTACACATGCAAAGGCTAACTACTCAGATGATACAAAACTTTTTGGTCAAGTTGGGGCGAACAAGGTGTTAATCCCACATGCCACACGTATGAGATTTTTTTTTGCTGAAGAGTAAACGAGCGCAATTTGTTAATGAATTAGTTGTTGTCAACTGTTATTCATATCAATTATTTATTAAGAGGATCGCTGAAGATTGATTAGTAATTCATTAAATATGACCAATGTGACTAAAAGTGAGAATGAAATTCTCAAAAATGTTGTATCTGTTTTCCAGCGCCTAACCTAATTTATTTTAAAATTAACATTTTTAAATTCCTAGAAGTAGCTAAGCCTGATTAATGGGAATTTATTGAAAACGACTCACATCATATAGTGAAGCTTGACTAACATGACGAAACATGATTGCTTCCAAGGTCGTTTGATCTATACGAGTCCTGACTTTAATTTCATTTTAATGATTAATTAAATGTCTGGAAAAGAGATCACGTTGTACACGGTTTGGGTTTAATGCAATTATCAATCATTTGAAAGGAGATATAACATATTGGTACGGGTAAAAAACTTAAGTACAGAATTACTTTGTACTTAACTTGTTCATTAACAGTTCCCAATAATCTTAGAAAATATTTGTCTTATAGTGGAAGTTTAAAATATTTTGACTCTCACGGGTGGATCATTTATAATGTCTTTAATTGGGTATATTTTATGAATCAATTTCATTAAGCACAGTGCAACAACAATAAAAGGTAAAACCGGCCTGTCCAGTTGGAATCTATGTGTTCCAGCTGGAAACTTTGCGTTGATTCATACATATAAGTACGTGTATTTGTGAAGAGAACAGGGTCCCCTTTGTAATAAAAAGAAAAACATTCATAACAATCTTATGGGATATTGCACAAGAACTTTCAAAACGGTGGTAACCAAATATGATGGTTGCTCACAAAAAGAGCCGCCTCCACAAAGATGTTACGCGGTCGGCAAATGTTTTTGACATTAAATGAAAATAGAAATGCGTAGACACAGCGATAAATGATTCACGAAAAACTATTCAGTTCCTCTGCTGTAGATTACGATTATCAATGACATATTAAAGTCGGCGACCTTTGTGTAAAAAAAAAACACCTCCACTCAGCAATAACAAATATCCCCAAGCCATCTCTAAAATCTTAATCCAGATATGAAAAAGATCTTTAATCTCTTTCCTGGTAATATTTATATTATCCGATATGGAGAAACATGTCAAATTATTCATCATTTACACTCTCTAAATTTCTTAGATTAAAAATCATTGATAATCGTAATCTAATGGGATTGTTATCAAGTTCAAATTCAAGTTTATATCAACATACATTGAAATATAAATCTAACACATTAAAAATTATAATCGAAATTCAGATTTGTCCTCCACTTTAATCTAAGAAATTTAGAGAGCAATACAGTTGCTCCAAAGAAAACGCCATTAATATTAGACAGACATTTATCATTGTAATTGTTATTGTTATATTCCACAAAAAACAGCACAAAACAAAACTAAAAAACGGCATTTAACATTTTTGACAGAATATTATGTCCATTCCGAAATGTTATTAAAATAATATAAGCAAATGATAAAACCTAAACAAACATCGACTATAAATATACATCCTTGTCTACCTGGAGAACTAGGTAGTTAAAACTTCAAAAACAAATATATAAATATGTAAATATACCGTTCTGATGCTGTCCGCTAGGAAAGCGAAGGACACCTTTCGGACCCAACACCTATAGATAGTATCGATCGCTCCTCTACCAACCCTGGCTTGATAGCTTAGTTGGCAAGAGCGTCCTGCTAGTAATACGAAGGTCACCGGTTCGAATCCGAACAAGCGCGCATGGGTTTTTTCTTCAACACTAACTTGTGCTGGCCATCTCTAGGGAAAGATTAACAAACATCGACTATGGTCGGACTTTTTATATGCGTCGCGTCATTAAAAGCTTTCGACGATTCTATTAAAGACACTATCAGTGATTATCCCGAAAGATAAAAAAATTAAAATTTGTAGGAATAGCTTAAAAGTGAAGGATAAGTCTGTAGGAGTCCCATTAGGTATATCTTCCAACTGAAAAAAATGACAGAAAAGGAAGAAAACAGCAATGTTCAGAGATATGAATCCACATTCAATTACACGTTGTAGTAATTGTCCGTACGAACAGTAATGACTAAAATATCCAATTTTGTCCTTACTAGGCTGCTTCTAGACTTACCACTTTCAGGGCATGTTAGGATACCTATACTTGTTCCAAAAATGAAAAAACCCGATTTTTGATGATTTTTTTCGATTTTCTGATTTAGCAAATCACTGATATTGCCTTTAATTCTGAAAGGTTGTATGTTTTATCCAAAAAAAAATCAATATAACTTTTTATATCGGGTGGATTGCGTCCAAAATTTTTCTGTGGCCATATCTGCTACTGAATTTGGCGATCAAATCCCATTCATAAGATGAATCCGTTCTTGGATGTAAATCAGTAACGTGCATGTTTTATCAATGTATGAATGAATAAGAGCGTGGCTTATCGATCGCTTCCTCTGCAAGCAAAGCGATGGTATCAACACATCCCCTCCAAATGAAACAAAACCCTGTGACACAAATAAAATACAAACAATCCGATTTTAATAAATGTGTTTAGCCCTCAGCGACCCAATTCACATAGCAGGAACCTGTTATAACTGGTAGATGCTATTCAGCAGGTACCTGTTATAACTGACTCAATGTATACACTGCATACAGTGCTGTACAGCAGGTACCAGTGGAACGGGTTACTGTTCCTTAACGTATTGTTCACGCGTATTTCCAACCCTGGACTTAGTAATGTTTCTCTTTACTCTAAAATAATATTCAAATACATTTATTTTAAAAAGGCCATGGTTGGATTCGAACCTGTAATAACTGCATTATAAATCAATGCTCTTATCTACTACACTAGCGAGGGAGGATATGGGAGGAGATTGATTTTAATCCTACATAAGCTTTACGGAATAAAGCGATAATACTATTGTGATATGATAGCACTGTATGCAGTGTATACATTGAGTCAGTTATAACAGGTACCTGCTGAATAGCAATAGCATTTACCAGTTATAATAGGTTCCTGCTATGTGAATTGGGTGCCTTAGCTGAGAGCTACCAGCCGGCTGGTAACAAAGAAGGGTATGTGATTTATTTAGCCAATCAGCATAATGGTAAAAATGGTGGTATGGCTACAGAGGATTTGGCTGATATATTTTAGAAACTGTACTTTTATTGGTTCTTAAAATGATTGTAATATGTAATCGACCAATTAGAAACACTGTAAGAAAGAGAGTAATGGAGATAGGACTGTAAAACTAGCGTCGGTCGACCTCTGTTGATAAAGAATAAACCCACCATGAGAGTATTTCATGATCCACAGCCTACTAAAAAGCTTAGATTTTTATATCATCTGAACCGTTTGCCTAAGTATAGTAAATGTGTCTAATCTTATGTGTCTACTCTGTAAAGGAGTGGCCAAGCTTTAAAAAGTACTCTATTTTTCGATTTACCTCTCCCCGTGGTACAACAAAATACAGTCAACTTTATTTGAAGGATAAATATATGGGATTTGAGAAAATGATGGTTGTGGTTGAAATAATTGGTGGCAAGGATGATTTCTAAGCCGAAAATCGCATTTTGGGCTGCAAATTAAGCGAAATTATTATTTAAAAAACAAATAAAATAAAAATATTACAATCTTGTTTTATAGTATTCAGGTAATACTCGTTGTAGTAACATGTGATAAAAAGGATGTTTTTTTATGAAAAAGGGTGATTTTGGGGCTAAAAACTGAAATCTATAAAATGGTAGAGATTGATAGTATTGCATCATGATTAAAATTTGTTTTACTAAGGGATAAATAAATCTAGATTTTCTTAATTTTTTAGCTCAAAAACGTAAACGTAATTTTTTTACACAAAAAACACCCCTGCCACCAAAGTTTTTGACCACAACCATCATTTTTTTTAAATTATTTATTACTATCTTTTGAATAGAAGTGGTTGCGTTTTGTTGTACCGAGGGGAGCCGTTTTCGATAATTTTGCAGTCCAAACCGCTCCACTACTGGTAGAAACTAGTAATTTTGTATAAAATCGAAACGCAAGAGCAGAACTGCAATTTTGGAAATAACCTTTTCTCGAGGATATCTCATAAATCAAAAACAAATATGAAAGCACTTGGATCAAGAAATACACTTTACTGGGTTTGTGGACGATTTAGCTCTCTAGAAGCCAAATACAAATTCAGCTACAATTGGTTTGGTTTTCTTAACCTTTCCGAACATACTCTGTAGGGAGCTGCCAAGTTGATGTACTTTATCAGATGGATTTGAGAGAAATGCCAGGAAGCCCTTGACATATTTTTTTCGAATTGACTTAAAAGATTCGTCTTTATTAAACCACCTGTTTCTAAATTCAAGTACTCAAATTTCTACATACTGAAACTTCAACCTTTTGGTGAATGCGATAAAATATGTAAAGCTTAATTTTGAGGGACATGTATTCAGGGAAACATTTGTAATCTTGAAACGGCTTGATAAAACTCCCTGGATGATTGAAAATGGTTCGCTATTATGCTTAAAAAGTAGATACTGAATTGTATAGAGTAAATACTCAACTCTCCGAATCCTTATTTAGCTTTAGCAAGTGCGGTGGCCATTATTTGCGAAATATCAAAAGTCGTTGGTGTGATGCTTCAGACTTTTAGGGTAAGGTGAATGAAATATTAAAGTATCTTAATAAGGATAAAAATGTATTTAATATTAATACAAACTTAACTGATAAGGCCACTTGAGAACTTCTTTCGAACTAGCGAAACTTATTTTCTGACTAGCGCACCTATTTTTAGGACTAGCGAACTTTAGGATTAGCGGACTTTGGGATTGAAGGACATTTTAACTAGCGAAGATATACCCTTTATACAATATTACTTAACTCCTGCTAAGGTAGAGTCTCAGTAATGATTCGATCACAAAGACATACAAAGTGCTAAGGATTAATTGTTGTAAATGGATTAATAAGTATGTTATTTTTTATACAATAAAAATATAATGGTGCAATTAAGGTTGCGCGTGTGAGAATCACCTCATTCTATTAATCTTTTTTTCATGATTTTGTTCCATTCTCATATAAGGTAACATATCCACATATTGAGAAACTTAGGTTAGTTTCTTTGGTAATTTCTCAACTGTTTTAGCGCTTATAAAGTGTCAGAATGTCTTGTTTTTGTGTTACCAAACGGAAGTAGGTTATTGAATATTTGCATATTTTGTTGTTATTCTATGGCTATGGCTGTTTCTAAAACAATATCACAAACATTTTTTTTTTGCAATTTGTAGTAAACACAATTTAAAAAAAATATTTTTACCATGTTAAAGTCTTGTGCAACATGCATTATATTGAACATGGTCAATATTTCTTAAATTGGTTGTGTTCATTTGGTTGAGCTACTGTTTAACCAAATAAATACAATTCCACGTGCTTGCAGTGAGCAAGTTAACACCATTTAAACTATAAGTGTTCTTATTAAATGAGTGCTAAGGGGTTGTGGTGTTTCCGTTAAATTGAGTGGAGGCAAAGGACGATTATTTGCACAGGAAAGTGCATTTAATCTTATTACAAATACTTCATCATTAGTATCGATTTGGACACTAATCCCCGAGGTCCAACTGTTGCGTTAGGGACTTCAACTAACGTTGAATTTTGGGTACTAATGCATTTCAATCCATTCTTACAAGAAGGGATACATTAGACCGTCATCCCAGAAGGTTTGGTTTAGACGAACGAGATACCAATATCTGATACGGGTAATTCAGAGAAAAATATAACTTTGACATATGAAAGTCTGCCGTAGACCCGTTGTTGCTTGTAGCCCCATGAGAGGGGTAAAGTTACTATTGGGGTCAAATATTGAACTGCTCTATAATCTAATGAATATGGCTCAAATTATTCCTAGGTTCCCCTGAGATGTAGTAAAAGAGTCAAGTGGGTCAAGTGTGTTTGGTGCTTCCTTTCCAAGATATTGGGGAAATAGGCTAAAGGTCATTGTTTATTCAAGAAAGGTCAACAATTGTAATTACAAAGATTTCTTTGTTAAAAAATATTAAAAAACATATTTAATGAACATGATTCAAAAATGCTTTTTATTTGCATAGGGTTGGTTCCTTCAAGAGAGGGTATAAGGTCCCGTCCCCATGGGAATTTTGTACCCTTTCCATATAGCCAACCAAGGGAGAGGCCGACCGAAAGTGCAAAGCATTTCATATTTGGATTCAGTTATCATTACAACATTTAAAAAATAAATATTGTTACAAACAAATCTGGGTTATTGCAACGGGTGACCTTTCTTGAATAAACAAATGACTTTCAAGGACTTAATTTTCCCAAAATATCTTGGAAAGGAAGCACCACCACACGCGTCGTGACCCAATTGGACTTTTTTACTCCTGCTTACCTAAGGAATTAATTTGCGCTATTTATATTATATTGTAGAGCAGTTCAAATATTTTGACCCCCATAGTAACTTTACCCTCTCTTGGGCTTACACGCAACAAAACGGTACCCGGCAGACATTTCATATTTGCAAAAGTTATATTTTTCTCTGAATTTTCCCGTATTCGATATTGGTATATCGTTCGTCTAACCAAAACCTTTGGGCTGATGCTCTACATGTTCGAACATAAAGGTCAGCATTGGGCTTTTTCTCTTTCGAAATTTGTTTACAGGTAGAATAAAAGAAGGCAAGAGCGAGAATTTAATTTCTCTTGTGTCATGTCATCTCCTCTCCCTCGCTTCTAATTGGTATTTCATCTCTCTCACCTCTCTATCTCTCATCTCTCTCTTTCTCTCCTTTCTCTTGCATTTGCATTATTGTTATTATAATCCATCGCAAGTGTTTTTTATTTATTCTTTTTACTAAAAGAAGTTACTTTAGAAGTGAATTCGATAACAAAAATCTATTGAATCAGATTTGTATAATTTTTTAATTCATGCTGTCATATCTGCGAAAACATCATTTGGCTTGCTTTATTTTAATAATCCATACGCGCCCCATTGGCTGGGGGTTTGAATCCAATGTATCCATTTTGGAACTTACTAGTAGATTGATGAAGAAAAATAATACAGCTGTCAACTCTTGTTGAGAAACAAACGTCAATAAGTTGACAACGTTTTTATGGCGTGACAGAGCATGCTAAATCCAACGCGAGTAATGGTTCGAAGCAATACACCGTAGGCATATTAATCGTCACGATCCATCTAGTACTTAACAACCACACTGCGGGCTACCCGTCTCAGATTTAGGGACACCAGAAGACGCGTGACGGGTGGTTGCGTCTCGTACTGATGCTTCTGCCAATGGCAGATATCCATTTTGGATATTGCTAGCTGAAGGTTCGAATAACTCATACACCTTAACCGAATCGAATACAAGTCAATCCTCTCAAGGGCATGTGGGGCTTTTACTTGAGCGTAGCCGCAAAATTGCCCTATTTTCTTGGATCTGGATCACTAATAACACTACAGAGGGGTCGTTCAACTGCATTCATGCAGATATACATTGAAGTTCGAGTAGTTACTCACCACTTTCGGACATGAAATGCGGGACGATTCGACCTTCTTCAAGGTCATATGAAGCTTTAACTTGGACGCCTAGCCGTATTTTAAAGACATATTCGAGGAGTGTTTCCGGAAAAATTACTGGTCATGTAAAACAAATCAAGTGAAAGATTATTGGTCATAAAAATAAATAAGGCGATTTTAATTTGTCGAATTAAGGTAACTATATTTTCTTTCTGGTGTTTGGTGGCTCTTTGTAGCCTCAACTCGGATTGGAATCACTTCCTTCCATTTTACTATCCCCGCTCTTTCAACTGTACATGCTGGCAGATGCTAAAATGTTTAAGCAAACTCCATGTTATGTCATCCAGAAGATATTGCTAGAAAAATCAAATTAATTTCTCATGAACTCGCTGGTCTTTTGTATAGTCATCAAAAATAGCTAACCTTGTATTAGCGCAACTGTACCAACCAAGGCATAAGTCCTTCTATCATTAACAGACCATTGTAGAACTTAATGCACCAGTTTCCAGGAAGGCGATTCTGTACAGTATCGTTGTACCACGGACACAATATGTTTTGTAATGGCATCAAAAGGTTAGTCTCCGCATGGCCGGGGATTGAACCCCATAGCAATATCCACCTATCGAAATATGCAAGAAGTATCACTTCATTTGAAATTACTATAATCGACGCTGTCCAAAACTTTTCCTCTGGTGACACGAAGGGTTGAATTTACTATAAGATAGAGTTACAGACCTTTAAACTGTCATTTCAAAGACATTGTAAAGAATTGATTTCCCCTTAACCACACCATGAACACAAAGTGAATCACCTTGTATTCACCCCTTTGGCAGATAAACATGTAGGTTGATAGATTCACTTTCGTTGTTCTTGTGGCCAAGTAGTGAACAACATATGGATTGCGCCCTTAATAGCGTCTGGGTGTGATTTATTTCGATAATTGGACGAGAATAATTGAAACAAGTTAAAATATCAAAAAAATCTCAAGAATGTTACACAAGTAAGGTTCTGATCCTGATCCTGCTGACGACTTCAGGTACAGCATTTTTCAATGCATTAAAGATTGATTTATTTTTGAAACACCATTATCATATCAACACACGTTCAATATCCCGAGCATGGCCTCTGTTCAAGTTCAAATAAATATTGCTAATGAAAACGTGATGCTAGTTTAACCATTTGCGCTCGGGATTGCATGAATTTCACAAAATTAAAAAAAAGTTATTGATTGTCATAGCCGTTCCCGCAGTAAACATATTTAAACTACGTTTTAGAACATCTGCTGAAGAAATAGTTGATTAGAGAAGTTACCGTTACATTACATATAGTCTGATTTTTATTCGAGTTACTTAATGTATATTGTTGGGGCATGGTTTCAATTGGAGGGTATGTGTAGGTACCAAAATTAAAGAGAAAAAAAGATAAAGTGGAGTAGATACATTATTAAGTGTAAATGTTCTATAACAGCTGATAAAAGCTTCACAATTTGGTCTAATTAATTTTAAATAAATTTAAATGTCATAATCCCCTTTTAAATATATTCAGTAAATGTAATGTGCGATGATCATCGTCGTTGTCCTGAATATATGCAGGAGACGCAAGAGGTTGTTAGATCAAGACTGGATTATATGTCTTTTCCTGTGTGACATATTTAGTGCTTTTGTCACTAAATCCATATAATTTAATCTTACCGATATCACTTTTCGCTTTTAAAGAGACAGGAAGACATTTCCAGAAAGAAGCGCCCCAATTTTTTTCGAACCTGTTTTTTTTTTCATATTTGGAATGCTTACCAATGTATTAGATTACACCTGAAGTGAATAAGCTGAATACGCTACCTTTATATAATAAGATGATGATTTAGTATTTTTCTCTCGTGTACGACAGAAAATCAAAACACGGTTTTCTATAGGGACGATTACGATATCAGGCAAGTTCAAAACAAAGTTTGCGTGTTATTTGTACTTGTTTGTCCAATACACTTTCGAAACGTTCTCGGTTGGTGGTCTACAATCGATTAAATGGAACTTATGAGAAATTCGTATTCTCAAAAAGAATTCCTCTTGTCACTTTAAAGGCTGGGCAGGTGTGGCAGGATATATAGTCCCCCGGGCTCACAGTCCGGAAACAATGGTGAACAATAGGGCAATCGATTCATTTGACTCTTCACGCAAAATTAGTTTCACGCTTTATTCCGTTGTCGTCTATGGAGCCCGGACTATGATACCTGCCGGACTATGATTACTTTCACACCGGTGTGAGAGCAACTGTAGTCCGGCGGGAGCCATAGTCCGGGCTCCATAGACAATAACGGAATATAGCGTGAATCTAATGTTGCGTGAAGAGTCAACTTAATTGAGTGCGCTATTTCTTACCGTTGTAGCCGGACTGTGAGTACGCCGGACTATAATTACTTCTACACCGGGACTATCAATTAGTCACGTTCTCTTAATATTTATACACATAAATACCATGCCATACAACGCATGTTTCGTATGTACACCAGTAGGTTACTGGTTCACATCACACATCAAAGATTGTATTAATCTTATGAATGTCAATCAATCTTCAGGTGGGGCTATGCAAAAAATGTTTGCCTCAATCCAACTCACATTAAAGTCGTATTGCTTTTTCGGGATAAACATACAACTCTCAGCATGAACAGAATCGGCCAAAATTTTGAATGAAATGACACAAATAAAAAAAATCGCACTATAGTAGGAGAATTCCCCATAACACATCTTATTCTTGAAAAAAATCAGTCAACTTGTCTAAAGTGATTCAAAGCAATCATTAGAGACCCTGTTATTACCAACATTTATATTTTAGGTCCGTATGCACAAAAGAGTTAGACCGGTGTCATATATTAAAGTGTCCGTGTGACTGAGTGTCCTACCACCCATTTGTCTATTGTGTTCTCCATTGAGTGCTGTATGCATCATTTGTTTTCAGCACTGTACCCAAATGGCCTCGTCTACAAGATCACGGTTTATTCCGTACATGTTGCTACGGTAGCTATATAGGACACTCTCTCGTGGGGGACACTCAGTTTCTTTACACCGGGTCTAAAGTTAGACCTGGTCTAAGTGTAATTTTGTCCCACCAGAAAAAAACATTTTCCATTACACTAACGCGAGGTATTTTGTATTTATTTTGAAATTTGCATTTAAATCTTTGAAATTGGCTAGTTACTTTATAAAGAAAGTGTGAATAACTATCAATTTGAGGCAAAACTAATTTGGACTTAGACCAGGTCTACCTTTAAACCTGGTCTAACTTTTTGTGCATACGGACCATAAAATTTAACGGGTTCGTCTTCGGACAAGTTGACCACTTTCAGGCTTTCTAATATTTCTCAGACGATAACCGACGATTAATAATTAGTCACATTATTTTATTACAAAAAGGGGTTATTGCTCGAACAAGAAATCGAAAATCGTGTATGAATAGCGTTTTAAGACTACAGGTAATCCAACTTTAATATAACGTAACACTGGGGGCTAAATAGCCACGGTGTTTTTACAAATTTCAGAATTCTTGTTTTCATGACATGTTGACCATTTACAGCGCTGAGGAACTCTCGGTTCATTTAAAACAAAAACAACATTGTCATAATCCCAAAATCGAGTTTTAGATTACTTTGAAACACAGTAATGAGAAACAGAATAGAGAAATAGTAATACCTCAGGCGTATATTGGCTTATTCCAATCAAATTTTCGTTATAAAGGTTCCGGTCTGACCGACCTATAGATTTTATATTCCTTTAACGAGCAAATTGAAACATACATTTAAAATAACTACTGCATCTTTCGCACAATCATATTACACGTGTTAAGAAGTTTCATTTCGAAATGTAAACAAGAGATATCTGATCAGATGATCTCGTTGAGCCCCCAAAAGAATTAAACTTTAGTGCATGGCCGACTGATACAATTTCTCTTATTGGACTTATGATCTCTATTTATAGTGGATCATTTTCCTATGCTTCAATTTCATTTAGCACAGTGCAGCCACAATATAATATGCCCCAATTAAGTGACACCGGTCTGTCCATTTGGAATTCATATATGTTTTACTTTGCCGCGGGTCGTACAGGTAAGCCATTTTTCATTTGAAGATTTGAAAAGAAAACTAGGTTACTTTTGTAATAAAAAAAGACAAAATTCGTAACATTCATTCAGGATATTGCACATACGGTGGTTACCTTCAACCAAATATGACGGTTGCTCACAAAGAAAGCCGCCTCCACAACGATGGTACGCTATCGGCAAATGTTTTTGACATTAAATAACAATAGAAATGAGTAGAAACTGCGAAAAATGATTCCCGAAAAACTATTCGGTTCCTCTGATGTTGTTTCCGATCATTGTAAATGACATACCAAAATCGGCGACCTTTGTGTAAAAACCAGTTCCACTCAGCAATAACAAATATCCCCAAGCCATCTCTAAAATCTTAATCCAGATATGAAAAAGATCTTTAATCTCTTTTCTGGTAATGTTCAAATTATTAGATGTCGAGAAAAAATGTCAAGTTATTCAACATTTACACTCTCTAAATTTCTTACATTCTAAATTATTTGGATTGCAATCAGGGACAAATCCAAGTTTGTATCAAAATACATTGAAATATAAATGCAATAGATCAAATATTCTAATCAAAATTCAGATTTGTCCTCCACTTTAATCTAAGAAAATTAGCGAACAATAGATACTGAAACTTCAACCTTTTGATGAATGCGATTAAATATGTAAAGCTTAATTTTGAGGAGATATGTATTCAGGGAAACATGTGTAATCTTGTAACGACTTGGTACAATTCCATGGATGATTTGAGATTGTTCGCTATTTTACTTACAAAGTAGGTATTGAATTGTGCAGAGAAAATACTCCACTTTCCGAAACCTTATATAGCTTTACCAAGTGCGGTGGCCATTGTTTGCGAAATATCAAAGGCCTCGGTGCCCCTTCCGACTTTTAGGGATAAGAAGAAAGAAGTCTTAAAGTATCTTAAAAGGATAAGAATGTCTTTAATATTAATACAAACTTACGATAGGCCACTTTGAGAATCTTTCGCGAACTACGAAAAAATTTATTTCTGACTAACGAACTATTTTTCTAGGATTATGGCGAATTTCAGGATTAGCGGACTTTAGCAGGGAAGAAATTTGAAATAGCGAAAATACCCTTATGGCATATTCAAGCAATATTTCTTAATCCATGCTAAGGTAGACAGTCTCAATATGATTTGATCCAAAGACATTGAAAGGTAAGGTGTAGGGATGAATTGTGGTAAATGGATAATAAAATATGTACTGTCTTATACAATAAAAATATAACGGTTATACATGTGAGAATCACTTCAATGTATTAATCTTTAATAAATTTTCTGTGAACAAATTCGCATTAAGTAATCATTATATACATTTAACCCGTTGAAAATATGTCGCTTAGTGATATGTAAGAACTATCTTACTTGTCGGACGCTCTTTGAAAGAGTATATCAAGAGTTGTTTCATTTTCATGTAAGTACCATATTCACACATTGAGAAGTGGAACCCTGAGGTCAGTTCTTTTGGGAATTTCTCAATGCTTTCAGGCGCTTTAACATTAAGGTTCCAGAATGTCTTGTTTTTGCGTTACCAAACGGAAGTAGGTTATTGAATATTTGCATATTTTGTTATGTTATTCTATGGCTTGGCTGTTTCTACAAATAATATCACAAAACCATTATTTGTTGAAAATTTTAGTAACCACTATTTCGGTTACTATTTTAAAGTCTAGTGCAACATTCATTAACTTGCACATGGTCAGTATTTCTTAATTTGGTTATGTGCATTGCTTAAGCTATGATTAACCAAATAAATTCATTCCACGTGTTGCATTTAGCAAGTCAAATGATTGCTAAGGGGTTGTATTTTTCCCGTTAAATTAATGGAGGCCAAAGAAAAGTTATTTGCACAGAAAGTGCATTTAATCTAGTTACAAATACTTTAATAATTAGTATCGATTTGGAAAACTTAAGGCCTGAGGTCAGGCATGCTTTGGACTCAAATAACGTTGCTTTGGTTATCGCATTTCAATCATCTACAAAGGAAGCTACCATGATCCACACGTAGAAAGTCAGCTCGAGATTTTTCTCTTTCGAAAATTATTTTAGAGGTAGAATATAGGAATGCTCTTCTGTCTCTCTCCTCTCATCTCTCTCTCTATCTTTTCCTCTCTTTTGGATTTATCTATGCAGCATATTTATCGCAGATTTTTTAATTTATTATTTTATCATGTAAAAGAATGTTTGCTTTAGAAACAGAATTTTCTCTTTCGAAAAAGCTATGTTAACAGGTAGAATATAGAAATGCTCTCTCTCTCTCTATCTTCTCTCTTTGGATTTGCATCTATATTATATCCATATTCTTTTTATCTATGTACAATAAATGTTTGTTTTTTAGAAGTGGCATTCCTAACGATCTATTGAATTGGAGTTTTTTTTTAATTCATTGGCCGTGATATCTTCTTGTTTTTTAAATATCCACTACGCGCCCAACGGCTGGGTTGAATTCTTTGTAAACCTACTATAGTACATTTCTTGAAGACCTAATACCGTTTCAAATCTTGTTGAGAACAACGTCAATAAGTGAACAACATTAAGTGGCGTGACCGAGCATGCTAAATCCAACGAGAGTCATGTTTCTAAGGAATACAAACGTGATACTAATCGCCACGATCAACGGAGTCTTAACAACCATTTGGCTTACCCGTCAGATTAGGGCCACCAGTATACGACAGTGACGGTTGTGCGTCTCGTATTGACGCTTATCCCAATGGCAGATAGCCAATTTGGTTACTTGCTAGCTGAAGGTCCAATACTCATACACCTTAAACGAAATCGATACAAGTCAATCCTCGTCAAGGCCATGTGGGGCTTTTACATAGCGTACCGCAAAAGTTGTCCTGTTTTTCTGCATCTGGATCACTAACAAACCTACAGAGGGGTCGTTCAACTGAATTCGCTGCAGATAATTACGCTGAAGGTCGAGTAACTCAACCATTTAACAAAATTGAGAAAGATTCGACCTTCTTCAAGGTCATGTGAAGCTTTAACTTAATTGATGCTAGCCGTATTTTAAAGACATATTTGGAGGAGTGTTTGAGGGAAAAACATAACACGCGAAGAGGTGAAACTTATTGGTCATACATCAAATCAGGCTATTTTAATTTGTCGATTTATGTAACTATATTTTATTTTTGTTGGTGGCTGTTTGTACCCCCCCCCCCCCCCCCCCCGCCACAAAAAACCCCCGCCCTCAACTCGGATGGAATCACTTCCTTCCATCTACTATCGCCTCGCGCTTTCAACTATACATGCTGGCAGATGCGAAATGTTTAAGCAGATCTTCCCGTGGCATGTCGTCCGTAAGATATTACTGCAAAATCAAAGAAATTCTCGGACTCGCTGGTCCTTTTGTATAGTCACAAAAATGGTCTAACCTTGTATTAGTGCAACTGTTACAACCATGGCATAAATCCTATCTTAACAACCATTGTAGAACTGAATCACAGTTTCCAGTAACCGATTCTGTGCAGTACTTTGCCACCACAAGACACAATATGTCTTTGTATGGCACATAAAGGCTACTCTACCGCATGGCCGGGGATTGTACCATCATATCAATATCCCCCCCTATCGAAAATATACAACAATCTCACTTTATTTGAAATCTACTATAATCCAACGCATGATCCAAAACTTTTCCTCTGTTGATCGATAGTTGATTCGAGACCTACTATAAGATGTAGTTACAACCTTTAACTAATATAAAGACATTGTAAATATTGTTTTCCCCCTACCCACACCATGACCCAAAAGTGAATCACCTGTATTACACCCTTGGCAGATAAACTTGTGGGTTAATAGATTCACTTTCGTTATTCTTGTGGCCAAGCAGTGGAACAACATCTGGTCTGGCGCCCTTAATAGCGTCTGGGTGGGATTGTTTCGATAATTGGACAAGATTAAGAATTAACCCGTAAATTCTGATCATTTTTTTTTTTTTGTTGTTGGGGCTGATAGGGGGGGGGGGGGGGGGGGGGGGGGTAACGCTGACGACTTCGGGTCCGCATTTTTTTCAATTCATTAATATTTATTTTTGAAACACATTATCATGCAACACACGTTCGATATCCCGTGCATGGTCTCTGTTTCCAAGTTCAAATATAAATATAACAGCGTGATGCTATTTTTTACGCGCGTAATGCATTATTTCACAATTAAAAATAAAGTTATTAATTGTCATAACCATATTCGCCATGAGTGTTCATTCCATTGGCTCCAATCAGCCGATTCTTGAAAATGTGATAATTGTTTTACTTTTTCCTAGGTTTTTAAGAACATCTGCTGAAAATGGCTGGTTAGAAAGTTACCACTACATTGCTTTAGTCTTATTTTTATTTGGCTTCTCTTTGTGTATATTGTCCGGGGGTATATTTCATTCGGAGGGGTTGTGTAGGTACCGACATTGGAAAAAAGCCGAAGATATAGTGGGCAGATCATTATAGTGCAATGTTCTGATACAGCGGTAAAATCCTCAAAATGGCTGGCTAATTAACTTAAAATAACTGTAAATGATTATCCCCGTTTAAATATATTCAGTAAATGTAATATTCTGATGATTATCGTGGTTGTCCTGACTATGTGGAGGAGATGCAGAGGTGTTAGATTACGCCGGGTATGTGGGCTTTTGCCTGTGTGACATATTTTTTAGTGCTTTTGTCACTATCCGAATATTCCAATCTTACCGAGTGAAATTTACTGTTCTGTTTAAGGTTGGCACGCCCCCGCCCCCCCCCCCCCCGCAAAGTGCACCATCGAGATTTAGAATCAGCAGGTCAATGTTGATCAAAACACTTCGCCTGCAAGGTCATATGTACCTACCTCACATGCCATGAATGAAGAATGCTCAAGGTCCAGGTATTACCTTTGACGCCTTATCTGTCTCCATTCCAGAAAAACATTTTTAAATCTATACGCAGGATTCTACCGTGTGAACAATTTACTGGCATGCTAGCAGATGATTAACCCTCGTCTTAAAGGAAATATGTCAAGATTTGTGCAGCGCAGTTTGACTTACATTCATAAATCTATGTACATACATCACGAATTCCCGAAAAAATAATACAATTTGATTGTAAAATTAACAAAATAGAGGCATTTTTAATTTTTGCTTTTTTGACATACGAAAAAACGGGCGGATTTTTCGCCACGGCTTCATGATCAAAAGCGCCCATTTTTGCTCGCCTCGTGACCTCAACGTGATGACCAAAACATCGTGTTGACTCGAATTGTTATTGCTGACACTGTAATCTTGATGGATTAATGAAGTATAATCACAATTAGAAAATAAGTTATCAGATGACTATTTGTTTCATTTCTTTGTGTTTTAAAAAAATTATTATTGAAGTGGCAACGCTGCGCTATGATGGTCACAACGACGTAAATTATGGATGGTCATTACTTTTACGTCACCATTTTCCTGCGATGTTGATTTGTCGGAAGCGTTTTTCGAGTAAGCTATTGGGTGGCCGGAAAATTAAAATGGCAAAATACTCACAAATGTGACAATTTTCAACTTATTTTGATTTATATGTAATCTACGTTACTTAAGCTTTCCATCTATCCAACCAAATTTTCCAATATTCAGAATCATGACATATTTCCTTTAACAAGCCGTTTATGTACACGGTTTGCCCACGGTGGTGGTTACCACCTTCCAATGATTTTGGCTAGGTTTTCTTCTTTTCATTGATACCAAAATACGTACAAACATACCTAGTATGACGTCGCAATGATATCTATAAAATCCGTGAGTCGGCAAAAGTGTAAATTTGAACAGGAAATAGGTGAAAATCTCCCATTTTTGCCTAAAAAAGGTAGGAATATTTCGTCTTTCGTGCGGTTTCACCTCGAAATAATGGTACATGACTATTTTACATACATTTAGTTTTAGAGTCATTCTGAGTAGCACTTTTCACAAATCCACAAAATACCCCCCCCCCTCCTCCCACTCACCCATCGACTTTGACGACCCTACCCTAACCCCGTGACGGGTGCTACCTTAACAGTTTGCTTTGTCTGAACAGACCCGGAAGGAATGAGGAAACAATTGCCTGGAGCCCTTTCTTTTCGAAAGCTTATGGCGTTTTAAATATCGCACCGGAGGAAGTTTTACTAGGATGGTATCCACCCCCATCCGTTGTGCGAGGGGTAATAGACCAATTATTATTAACCATGCCAAATGGTTTTCAGTATCTTGAAAAAAATTCCCCTTACACGTGCCGTGTCTTGTGTACGGATTCCAAAAGTATCTATGATGTCGTCACGATTGATACTACAAGATATCATTCTGGGTTACGCAGGCCGGTAATAATCACTTAGTAAAGAATGACGATAATCCGATGATCTAATTCCAGCGCATGCATTCTTCTTTGCAATTCAAGGGAGTGAAAAACAGATGTGCAATTTCAAGTGACAACCTTCATTAATATATTGCATGGTTGTTGTACGTAACTAGATAATGTGTTGTGAGGGCGATGAATATGTTGGTTTAAAAATTTGGCTTGCCAAGCGGAATTCGAAGGTGGTCCCCAATTTAGGTCATTTATTCCTTTTCTTATTTGTCAAAGTCATCTTGATTTAATTTGGAAACCTCACACTTGTTTTGTTTGACATAGAGAACCGGGCGATTTTCGCCACGACGTTTAATTGATCAAAATCGCACAATTTTTGCTCTCCTCGTGACGTCAAAGTGATGAACCCAAACATCTTGTTGGCTCGAATTGTTATTGCTGAAACTGTAATATTGATGGATTAAATGAAAGTAATAATAAAATTAGAAAATAAGTTACAGAATGATATTTTTGTTTCAAGTTCGGGTGTGATGTTTAAATATTATTGAAGTGCAACACTACTGCGATATGATGGTCACAACGACGTAAATTATGGCTGGTCATCACTTTTACGTCCCATTTGCCCGTGCGATGTTGATTTGGTCGGAATTGTTTTCGAGTAATCTATGGGCGGAAAATTAAAAGGGGCAAATCTCAAACAAGGTGACATTTTTCAACTTATTTTTGATTTATATGTATCTACGTTATTAAGCTTTCCATCCATACCAAATTTTCCAATATTCAGAATCATGACATCTTTCTTTTAACAAGACCTTTTATGTAACCACGGTTTGCCCACGGTGGTGGTTACCACCTTCCAATTTGGAAAATTTTGGCTATGGTTTTCTTCTTTCATGATACCAAATACGTACAAACATACCTAGTATGACGTCGCATGATATCCATAAAAAATCCGTGAGTCGGCAAAAGGTGTAAATTTGACAGAAATTAGTTGAAAATCCAATTTTGCACTAAAAAGGTAGTAATATTTCGTATTTTCGTGCGGTTTGCCCCTCTAATAATGGTAAATGACTATTTGCCATACATTTAGTTTTGTAGAGTCATTCTGAGGTAGCATATTTTCACAATATACACCAAAATATCCCCCCCCCCCCTCCTCCCACTCACCCATCGACTTTGCCGTCCCCTAACCCGTGAGGTGCTACCTTAACAGTTGCTTTGCTAACATTACCGGAAAGGATGAGGAAACAATTGCCTGGAAGCCTTTATTCTTTTCGAAAGCTTATGGCGTTTTAAAAATCGCACCGGAGGAAATTTTACTAGGGGAGTAATCACCCCTCATCCGTTGGACGAGGGGTAATAGACAAGATTATGATTAAAAGGCAAATGGTTTCAGTATCCTCGAGAAAAAATTCCCCTTACACTTGCCGTTCTTGTTTGTACGGATTCCAAAAGTTCTATGATTTCGTCAACTATATGATACTACAAGATATTCATTTCTGGGTTTTACGCCGTGGGGGGGGGGGTTATATCCCAATCCTTAGTAAGAATGAACGATAATCCGCTGAGCTCATTCCAGCGCATGCAATTCTTCTGTTGCCATTAAAGAGGATTGAATAAAAATTCAATTTCAAGAAGACCACGTCATTACTTTGCATTGTTGTTGTCCGTAAATAGATAATGTGTGTGAGGGCGATTATATGTTGGTTTAAAAAAAATTGGGCTTTGCCAGCGAATTCGCGAGGATGGCCACAATTAGTCAATATTATTCTATTCTTTACTAATTTGTCAAGTCATCTTGATTTATTTGGAAACTCAACACTTTGTTTTTTTTTACATACGACGAAAACGGGGGGCGGATTTTTCGCCACGGCTCAATTGATCAAAAGCGAACAATTTTGCTCTCCTCGTGACGTCAAGTGATGACCAAAACATGTTGACTCAGACTGGCGAATTGTTATTGCTGACACTGTAATAATGATGGATTAATGAAAGTAATAATAAAATTAGCAATAGTTACAGAAATACATATTTTGGTCATTCGTTGTGTTTTTTAATTATATTGCAATTGGCAACCACGTGCGATATGATGGTCACACAACGACGTATTATGGATGGTCATCACTTTGACGTCACCATTTGCCTGCGATGTTGATTTGTCGGAATTGTTTTTCTAGTAAGCTATTGGGCTGACAGTTTAAAATGGCAAAGACTCAACCCAAATGTGGACAATTTGTCACTTATTTTTGAATTATATGTATCTACGTTACTTAACTTTCCATCCATACCAAAATTTTCGCAATATCAGAATCATGACATATTTTCCCTTTAAAAACCAAGCCTTTTTTAACACGGTTTTCCCACGGTGGTGGTTCCCACCTTCCAATAGTTTGGCTATGGTTTTCCTCTTCTTTCATTGATACCAAAATACGTACAAACATACCTAGTATGACGTCTCAATGATATCATAAAGTCCGTGAGTCGGCAAAAGTGTAAATTGACAGGAATAGTGGAAAATCCAATTTTCACTAACCAAGTAGCTAATATTCGATTTTCGTGCGGTTTCACCTCTAATTGAATGGGGTAAATTACTATTTTACATACATTTAGTTTTAGAGTCATTCTGAGTAGCATAGTTTTCTTTTCACACAAATCCCACAAAATATCCCCCCCCCCCCTCCGTCCCCACTCACCCATCGACTTTGTCCGTAACCCTAACCGCCGTGAAGGTGCTACCTTAACATTTTCTTTGCTACATGACCGAAAGATAGGAAACAATGCCTGGAACCTTTTCTTTTCGAAATGCTTAGTGGCGTTTTAATCGCAACCGGAGGAAATTTTACTTCAGGGGAGGTAATCACCCCCTCCGTTGGACGAGGGGTAATAGACAAGATTATGATTAAAATGCAAAATGGTTTCAGTATCCTTGAAGAAAAAAATTCCCTACACGTTGCCGTGTCTTGTGTACGGATTCGCAAAGTATCTATATGTCGTCACGATATTATACTCCAATATATTCATTTCTGGTACGCGGCGGGTTAATAAATCCGTAGTAAAGAATGACGAAGGTGGCACGAATTTAGGTCAATATTATCTTTATCTTTCTAATTGTCAAAGTCATCTTGCTTTATTTTGAAACTCAACTTGTTTTTTACATATAAATCAACCAAAATGCAATTTATTGAAATAATGTTTTGGATTTTGTCATTTCTCTTGATTCTGTTTCAAATTCATATTTCAAGATTCCTACCCCCCCCCGTGATCTGTTTAAAGTAAACCAACTAAAAGTGAATTTTGATAATTAAATTGCTTATTTAACTTAAAGGCTAATATCAAACCTAAAAGGGTCAATTCTTGCAAATGATTTCTAGTCTTTTCATTATTCGGTATAAATCATTAGTGATTGACGATATAATTGACAGAGGAGGTATAGTACTCCCACAATGCATTCTTCCAATGCAATCTTTTGCACTGGGTGTCACATGGGAATTTATATGACAACAATACCTAAATGAACGAACTTATCCCAATCTGCCATTTAAGTACTCGTTGTCACTATAAATTCGTATGACAATCAGGCACAAATTGTAAATGAGAAATCAACCTGTGGGAAGAACACTCAAGTTTTTCTGTCACCATAATCCCTACTTCAGCCACTATTCTGACACGTGTTAGTCACTGATATCTCTAGGCTAGGCGGTGTCGTGTACAATTTGCTTTTGAGGGGAAAAAACATCACAAGGCGTGAGATTTAGAGCAATGAGGACCAGGGTAGATGCTTGTTTTGAAAGAAATTGGGTGATGGACGAAGGCCATAGCCTTGCAATGATCACAGTTATTATTCTGGTGCATCATCTGGGCCGTATTGGGCCTAGCTACCTGATTAATAATAATAATGTGTATTTTTAACCAGCGACATATCCACGTAAACGTGCTCAAGGAGCTGCGCGGCAGCCATGAAAGGCGCTCAGCACATAAGGGAAACCATAATACCCGAACAGATTTATGACAAGAAGCTCGATTTTAGAAGCAGGAGGAAACCGGAGTACCCGGAGAAAACCTGCGGGAACGAGTATGGATCGAGAAACCAAATTCACATAAAGCCACCGAGAACGAGCCTCTATCGGGGATCGAACCCGGGGACCTCATTGGTGAAAAGCGAGGGAAGATACGCTGCGTCAACCCGTTCCCTCATTGAGAAAAAGAGAAACTTTAAGAAGTTGGCCTTTTTAAATAGAACAGTACCTCATTCGACCAGCGATGCTTAATGATACAGTTGCCAAATTGGTTTCGATAAGCACGGCTCGTGTTATATTTTTTCCTACACTCGCACCGCGACACTGTTTGGTTTATTAGTTGTGTGACATGTCTCTGTTCCACATTCCATTTCATTCCATTCTATACCATTCATTGATTTAAATTTAGTACACTTCAATCAAATCTTTCTATGTTCCATTGATTGCCCGCATCTGGCCTTAGAAAACTATGTCTTCTTTGCGCATAGTTAACTGGTTGTTATCCATTATTAGTCCTTTGCTTTGAAGATAATGTCCCACATGAATGTTCATGGAATCCACTGCATTTTAACTTTTTTATTATTATTATTTCTTTTGTCCTTATTTTTTAAGTGATGCCATAACTATCTCATTTAAGGTAGATGAGCCGATCATGGTCCTAATTTTCATATGATTTCTCCCCTCACATCACCGAAAACATCCCAATTTTGAGTTAAATCGGTGAGAAATTTGGATAGTAGAAGCAAAAATTGTGTATTAAATTAGCCCATGGGACAGTGTGTGTTAATAAATGTGGTATACCAATAAAATCAAGAGGAAGCGTTTCCCGGGCCTTAAATTTAACTGGAGTGATATGAACTTTCTTCTGATACCAAAATCGCAATTTTGATGGAGTGAAGTGGGGGACGAGTTTTTATATCGGGTTCACCAACCTTTAACTCCTTTGTAGCGCGCTATGTCTCATTAACGATTGTTGTTGTTTATCGAATGACGTTTGTTTGTCAGACAATGGCGGCCAAATTAAGAAAAACAACAAATTAATCAATTCTTTTTTTATTATTTTCTCTTTCTTTTTTTATTCTTTCTTTCCTTTCTTTTTTTTTTTTTTGCACTTCTTTTAGGTGACTATTTGAAACTTTTTGATTATCTCTACTCTTCATACTTTGGAATTAAAGAGATAATCAGAAAAAGCTTCGAATTTAATGAATTGATAAGATATATATAATTTTAATCTCGTAAAGAAGTTAATTTGCATTCGCAAAAACAGTAAGTCATTTTTCATATTCCTTTCCCCCTTTCATTTGCCTCTCCCTTTGTTTCTATTCTGGTCTTTAGTGTAACTTCTTAAGTATTCACTATCAGAATCAGTCCATGATTGTCTTGATAACGTATATTTTTGGTTCAAGTCCATTTTCCTTGTTTTGGTGGTGTCTTTCTTGGTCCTTCTTTTTCTTCTTCCTTTCCTTTTTCAGTTCCTTTCTCTTTCTGTTTAGCTTTATGCCTCATTTCTTATCTTCTTCATAATTGGGATACCTCTCATTGACGTATGTTTTTATTGAATTAATTTGTTATGCAACAGTGTCTCCCTTTTGAGACATTAACCTTCACACCGATGAACATAAAGAGGAATCTTTAAATTAAATTTTTAATCTCGAAACCATAGTCATAGGTATTACAAGTATATTGTACAAGATATTTAATATACGCTTTAAAAAGAGATTTGCAAGAGTGTCCTTACAGATTGATGGATATGTGCCCAGAATCACTGACGGATGGTTTGACATTTTGTTATTCATTTGAATGTCCAATTGCACAAAATTCTGTATCAGATTATTGCACAAATAGCATGAAACACCAATTAGGGATTTGAAAAACAAAGCCATTTCTTTCTTCTTATCTTTGTATTTTTACACCTAACTTCGAAGATAATTTTTGAAACCATTGCCACCACTTGAAAACTTATTATATTTAGTCACCCTTGACTGCCTGCAGTAAAGTTCGCCTTATCTTCATTTCAATTCAAACCCGTTCCTTTGGTCAGCTGAGATTCTTTTCGTCAGACGACGCATCTGTTAACGTAGTATGACCTAACCCTTATTCAATAAAAGATTCACACGTTATTTCACCCTTAAGATGCTTATTCCCAGGTTGTCCATTGATTATGAGCGGAATTGGAATTTAAATTGAATACCACTCACTCAATTTGCTGGTTTTGGTTAATTAAGTTAACCGTTGGGCAAAACATGTTTGCTAATTTTAAATAGTGTAAATTTAAAATGCCTGGCTGAGGAGTGTGAAATGTAAATTTTGCAGAAGAAAGACTTTTTGGACCACTTATAAAGGTGGTAGTATTGTTTTTGTTTGCTTGTTACAATAGAAAAAATGAACCTTACTTGAACAGTTATTACTACAAACTTTTCAATCCATTAAAATAATCCATTTCTAATTTTCTATTCTACCCTCTTAATTTCTCATAGCTTAGAATGAGGATACTATTTGAGGATTCGTCCTCTGTTTTAATTTCTTTTTTATTTTATTATACATGCTTAAAGGTATTAAGTGTCCGTGAAGACTCAATGAATTCAACGGACACTGTTTTTTTGCCGTATCTTCTTCTTAATTGTTGTTCCAACATATTAAAAGTTACATATGTGAGAGGAATATCAAGGAATCCAAATATGATAATATTTTTTCCTTTTCCCCCAAATACGTATTTTTTTTTTGAGAAAATCATAAAAATGGCGATTTTTCACTCATTTTTTTTTGCTTCCTTATAAAAAAATATAGAAATGTTATAACAATGTTCCTTGTTCGTTTTGTATTACAGAGTCCATAGTTCTATGGTCGGTATTTCCCCTTTTTTTCAAATTCTGCCTATTTAATCACAGTATATGCCAAAAACCAAAACCGCGTGTTTCATTGGAACAACGCCAAAATTGTTCAAAGTTGAACATTAATCACGATTTTTAACCCAAAATGAAAAACTAAAAAATACCGACTCTAGATTTTGATATGCTCTATAGGATGCATTTCATTTCTTACCTGTTCCTGATATGGATTTCGAGTACTGGGAACCGAAAATCAATCACACAAAGTATCGCCGAAAGTGAACACGAGAGAAAATCGCCATTTTTGGTCCAACTATGTCCCATTTCGCTCCAAAATATAGCCTTACTCCAAACCACAAGCGTTTCATCTCTTATTCTTCACAATGCTTCTGCATCCAGGTCAAATTGCTCACTGGATCTTATGATCAAAATTCAACAATTTATGTGGCTCAAATCGTGAAATTTAAATCCCATTCTGTTTGCCAAAAAACTTCACGGGCAACCATTTTACAATTGCATTACAAGTTACCATGGGTGTGCGTCAGATCGAATCGATGCATCAAGGCGTTCTGATAGCGCTCATTACATCGCGCGCGCCGAATAGCACACAGCGAGTATTGCGTAATACGCGAAATGACCCGCCCTTTTGCAGTTCAGCCCATGTGATTTGCCTTGTCAAATGCGTACCATAGTAAAATGACAAAATATGAGAAAAATAAATAATATAGATTCTGTTTAAAATATTGGAAAAAAAACATGTTAATGCCGTAAACATGAAAAAAAACTAAAACTGGCCATTTGACTAAGTTCCTGACTTCACAGCCACCTTAAATCACAGACTGAAGTGAATAAGCCAAGCGAATGTGCTTGTGTGAAAAGTAAATGTCTCAATACCATCTGTCGTGCGCGCAGAAATCAAAGTAGGGCCTTTTTCTAATGAAGCAATTATTCGAGTATGCCATTTTATAGATTTAATAATTCCTTTCGAATGTTCTCTCAATCTAGTGCAAATTATAGACATTTATGTCCTTAGAAAATCTAACGACGTGAATTCCTTTAAAAAGAGCGCCAAAAGGAGCGCCGAAAAAATTTGCCATAAGAAAACCGGTGTAAGAGATATGGTCTGTCTAGCCTTGTTCAAGACGCTCTACCAACTACTTCATGGTTAGTCACAGCTCATATTGCTTCATATTAGGCAGATCATGCGAGGTGTAGAGCATCCCCCCCCCTCTAAAACTTGAAAAAGACCTTTACCATGTTGAGAATTCACCCTATCAAGCACCTAATTAAAGACACTATCAGTGATTTGCTAAATCATCAAAATCGAAAAAAATCATAAAAATCCGATTTTTGAGATGTTGTAACAAGTACAGTATCCTAACATACCCGCAAATGATAAGACCAGAGCAACCTATTAAGGACAGGATCGGAGATTTTAGTCCTTAGTGTCCCGAACGACACTTACTACAACACGTAATTGAATGGAGAATCGATCTTGGAACGCTGCCGTTCTTCCTTTTCTGTTAATTCTACAGCTGGAAAGATCACTATGAGAATTCTTAACAGACTTATCCTCCACTTAAGCTATTCCTTCCCTGCAAATTTCAAGTTCAAATATTTTTCAAATCACTGATAGTGTCTTTAACCAGCTGACCTTTTTTGCAATGCTTCCACTGGCGAGTTCAATATTCAACTCGGGCAGAGCACAACCACTGCACCTTACCACAACCTGTAGTTGTGTTTTATACCTAGACTAAGAGGAACCTGGATCCAGTGTGCACAACAGATTTCGAGCACTGATTTCAAACCTGCAAACACAATTAATGTTCAAAATAATTAGATTTGAGAATACAGTAAATTATACAATACGTGGTGAAAAAAAATGGCAATGTCGGTTTCTTAGCAGACATCCTTGAACAAGGCCATGGTTCCCGCCCGGAGCCATAGTCGGATAACGGAAAAAGCGTGAAAACTAATGTTTGTGTGAATAAAGAGTTTGTAGGGTACCGGACCATATCTCCTTCCACACCGGACCCAGACTGTGGGGTAACCGCACCGTCAACTCGCTTTCCCCTGCATTTTTCCCCATTTTACGCACGTACGCGGCAGTCGTTTTACCTTAAATCACTCATTATTACTGTAAGTCGCTTATAACGTTTCAAATCTCACACCACACAGTCATTAGATTTCCAATCAATTCTGAAAATACCACCATCATCCACAAATGTAGTGATATTAAACTTTGACTCACGAACTAACCAATTTAATTACATGAAAATGTGACAAATGACTTTTAAAATGCATTTGTCTTTTGATGAGCTGCTTAAACAGTTTTATTTTTAGATAAAGTAATTATTGGTTTTCTTTGCAACTCACATGGTATTATGACCATCATGTAAGAATTTGGATAATAGAGTGTGTAAACCCTCAATCCCGTTCATCTTAGCTTAATCATATTAATATTTATTTTAGATAAAGTATTTATTTGTTTTTCTTTTGCAACCAAGGTATTAATATACTTGATAATAAATTTACTCTTTGAATATCATAAATTTTATTATAGCTTGTTTTTTATTTCATCATGAAATGACTGAAATATGAGGCAACTTTGTAACCCTGTGAACCATCTGCCTGTTTAGAGGTTCCCTCAAACATACATACTGACGCTAACATCTTTTAAAACTGTAGCATATTTACGTGAATAGATATATTATAGGTAAGATTTTTACTGTAAAATATGCACGTTTTTTAAGTTATATGAAAACACACTTGACAATATTTTATAATTTTTATATTACACATGAACTGAAAGATACGTTTTTGTGCAAGTCTAATAACTTTAAAATATTATTCAGGATTGTTCATCAGGATCAAACCCAAAAGGTCTGCCGACTTCTTGAAAACCCTCAAACCAGAGTGAACAAGATTCCTGATAGGACACGCAATATTTCTGAGTGAGTACCAGATATTGGAATTTGCTTGAAAACATAATTACTTGGATTATATATATCTGTCTGTCTGCCCAGTATACTTCCAGGTTTGCAAAACATCAAAAATGTCATTTTGACAGCAAAGAAATCTACAGCATAATAAAAAGAGGCAGCACACACTTCCTCTTAATTAAAATGGGCCCCTTTTGGGACAAAAATATCAGTGTGTACAGTCTTGGCAATCCTTGCTTTTGGGGTTCTATTATTTCACACCCTTATAGCTGCCATATGAAGATTCGGGTTAGGGTTTCGTATTGAGGAACCCTAACCCTAAACTCTAACCCCTATACCCTAACCCTAAACTCTAACCCCTATACCCTAACCCTAAACTCTAACCCCTATACCCTAACCCTAAACTCTAACCCCTATACCCTAACCCTAAACTCTAAACCCTAACCCGAATCTTCATATGGCAGCTGTAAGTTGAAATAATAAAAAACTAATCACTGAGCATCCTAACTGCCTTTCATACAGCCTTACTGATTGGCTAATGGTAATCAGATATTCATACAATAACCAGTTGAAATTCAGCTACTAAACATTTAAGCTATCCATGTTGCTGATTGCCGAACATAATCACATAAGTTTAAATTGTGACCAATCGGCATATAGAGTATTCGTTGAGTAATGAGATCACGTCGCGTCGATCGACTTCAATACAGCACACGAGTTCTAAATCTGATATTGTCTACGTTGTGGCGCATTGTCAGTTAAACACAAAATGGACAAGCCAAAAGATTTTTCGGTAACTCGACCCTTGTCGCGTATGAACCTTGCTCATCTTAAGTATGTAGGTTAATACATTCAAACCCAATTGAGTTCATCCATTTGTGACGCTTTTTAACGACTGCAACAGTAATTTAATCTTCACAGAGGTATATCTTCGCAGCACATTCATGTACGCTGAAATGAATCAAACGATTAATAAAGTAAATCACACCTGTGTATTTGGGCTTTCACAGTTTCCACAGATACCCTTGAACCATTTATTGTTCTTTTTATTCCTGACAGTGAAAAGATTAACCTTTTCCTCATCAAGTTTTACAATGTAATGACTTTCCATCCAGTGAAGTCTCCAGTAAGGCTTATGGCGACGAGAAATTATGGTACATACTTTACAGTTTGTTATATTGTCTCTATTATAATTCAATCAAATGCTGATTATTTTTAACCCTAGCTTGTTCGCTTATCTATATATTTACATTGACTGATTTGCCCTTGTTAACGTCAAAGCCACTTGAGTACATAGATAGACGCTTTAAATGTCATCATACATTTAAAAGTACTTAGTGAGCCAAGAGTTATTTGATGACATTGAATACAGGGGAGCCAAATATATCTGAACGATGTTTTAAGTATATTTAAATTATGTAAATATAATTCCTAAACAACATTTATTTTCAAGGGAAAACATGCCAAAGCGGAATTAAAGGAATCACCAATGGGAGATTTGATCCTCGGATTTGTTTACCGTGTTCTGAAAGCACTATTTGGCTAATTTGGCTAAAACAATGTTCATATATGGGATATGATGGAAAAAGATAGCTATTGAGTCTCTTCTCTCAAGACGGTACAATTACTATCTGAATTGGCAAAGACAACTGAATTGGCATGACTTAAGGGAAACAACGGTCGAATGAAAATTACCTTGGGATTTGATATGGGTCTAAAGTGGATAAATTACGCAGATCATCTTGCTTAGCCAATTTAAAGATTGGCAAAGTCAATGACCAGGCCTGTCTGTTTAATTGCAAATTTAACCCTTTGCGCTCTAGTAATCCGCGGATCCGGTCTGAAACAGGTCATTCCCTTTAAACTATCGTAAAGCGGTAGGGCCTATCGCTACTCTCATGTCCTTCCGTTTGGCAAACGAGCACCCAAACATTTCTTGCTGTCATTTACATATTCATACAGTCTTAAAACAGCGTTCACGCCTTTGAGACTCATTCTGGATCAGTAATCTTTGTGTCAGACTGTGTAATGTCATAAGATAAGGCTAAATAGTGTTTGCGCAATGCTAAAAATACCTCGTAATCATATTGCCTGTGTTTTGGTGAGTCATGATACATTTCACCCATTTTTTTAAAGGAAACTGTCTATAGAGGGAGAACTTCTGCAGAATAAACGATGTTACTTAGTCCGACTGAGAATAGGATAAGTCTTCAAATATTTTGCCACTACGTTCTTTCAAACTGATACCGATCCTAGTTAATTCTCGAAAGGTATGAACTTGGTTCTCGAAGTGGTACGGATAAACTGAAAAGGCACATGTCTGGAAAATATAGTGTAATATTGGAAGCAAAAAACAGAAAATAACGTCCTTATGCGCTGATGTGTCATGCTTTTGTACAGATTGCTGATACCAATCTCGCATGCTTGGAAGGGTGCTAGGCTAGTAAAATTAATTCAAATTAAGGCTTAAACCACCAACACCAATTTTTGCACTGGTTGTAATATGAATTTATAGTGACAAAAAATACTTAAATTGCAAGATTGGGATGAGTTCCGTTCATTTAGTTGGTTTTTGTGACTATAAATTCATGTGGCAACCAATGCAAAAATTGTATTGAAATAATTACATTGTGGGAAGGACATTATACCTCCTCTCTAACCCACCTATATAATAGCAGTAAAAACAAACCTTGTGAAATTGTTCTTAAACAGTCATAGAACATGCAAAAAGAGAGGGCAACATTTGTGCATGGTCAAAGTGATCGAATTTAACTGAATTGTACACCAACGTGTTGCCACGTTGCGAGGACTTAAATAATGTAGCCTCTAAGCATATAGTTTGTATCTATGGACAATAGTTCACTTGCTATAAGGGGATAACTTTCAAGGTCATATCCTGGAGTTGAAAGGTAAGAATGAACCAATACCCATGAAAATGCTGTCA